>ML805077.1:126076-136772 GCA_009831015.1 Picea engelmannii | reverse complement strand
AATGGTGGTATAACACTTCCTTTCATACTGCAACAAAAATGACACCATTTATGGCACTCTATGGATACCACCCTCCTTCCATCACTTCTTCTCTAAAACAAAAATCTAAGGTTCAAGCAGTGGAAGATCACATCGAGCATCAAGAACAAGTTCTCCAAATATTAAAGGACAACTTGACCATGGCACAAAATCGCATGAAACAACAAGAAAATCAACATCATAGTGAAAGAGTTTTTGAAGTAGAGGATTGAGTATTTTTAAGACTACAAGCATAGAAACAGATGTCCCTCAAGCAAGCCAATAAGGATAATAAATTATCACCGAAGTACTATGGCCCTTATAAGGTGTTGCAAAACGTTGGTACTATGGCATACAAATTGGAGTTGCCTGCATCTTCACGGGTAAAACCAGTTTTCCATGTTTCATGCTTAAAGAAGGTTATAGGTGACAAGATCCCAGTTCAAACTATATTTCTAGAACTTTATGAGGAAGGAAAAATCATATTGGAGCCTAAAGCCATCACTGACACAAGAATTCGCCAGCTGAGGAATAGATCCATTTCAAAGTATCTCATTAAATGGAGGAAACTATTGGCTGAAGATTCCACTTGGGAAGATGAGTCTTTTATACAGAAGCATCTAGAGTTACTCAAGCGTTGCAGACAACACTTGTCTCAAGGGGAGGGGCATGTTAAGCCCTAATATTGGCTTATTACCCCTTAATTGGGGCATATTACATTAGTAATGTTATTTTTATTTATGTCGGCTTTATTCCATTAGTTGTAATTATACCTCCTAGTCTCCTATATATACCAATGAGACATTTTCATTTGGAATCATCTTGTACTTGAACATTTATGTGGGGTAAAGGGAGGTTTCCCCCTCAAAGAGGCTTATTATCTGAAATCATCTCTTCTTCAAGGCATTGAGTACTTATTCTGAGGTTTTTCTATGTTATATTGATATTTGGTTCTTAACAGATGCATAAATGCAACACTTAGTAGTGTGGGAATTTGGTGTGTAGCAGATGCCCCCCAAAATGTGAGGTCAGAAGAAAATTTGATGGCTGAAACACTTTACAAAAATATGTATGTGATGGTGTTCGAATAATAGAGTCGGATGGAAGTTGCAAAGACACGTCAAAAAATACATATGTATCATCCCTGAGGTAGGCATACCCATGCTCAAAATAAACTGACTCAAGGCATGGCCGACAACCAATACACCTCGGATCCATGAAATCACTGACTAAGGATATGGCCACCAATGATACAATATGGATCCATATCTCCATGACTCAATCGGGTCGTAGCCACAAAAAAATACACAGTGGAGATACGATATGACAAAACATATCCACGGACCAATACAAAGTGGATCTATGTNTATATATATATATATATATACCAGTGAGATCTCTAGCATGATGACCATACTGGAATATTCCAAGTAATCAGAAAATATCCATCGCAACCTAGGTAAGGCATGTAATAGAGGTGCATTCTTAGGGTCTTCTTCCTAATCCCAATGTGGTATAATTATATCCATGTGAATAGATGTGTTGATGTCGGAAATTTCATGAACCACTTGATTACCATTCATTGGTGTATATCGTTAACAAGTGTGAAGGAAATCACCAATAATGACAATGATTCTGAAGGTACCCTAGTACATTCCAGTGAATGTGAATAAATGAGATGAAGTCAAACATTCGTGGAATCATTTGATCAGAGGTCGATGATGTAAACCTATTTTCAAAAGCGAGGAGACTTTGCATTGAGGCATGCAGGTTCCAAGTTACTAACTGGTTTCTAAGCCTAATTCTCAGATAATGTGTTGGAGTCGACAAGAAAATATTCCTTAAAGGAGGTCCATGATGTTTCCCCCATAATCGACATGAAACTAACACAATAAAGTGATGTAATATGATATATTAAATGAGTGTGGAATGACATGAGGACGAAAGCTAGTGATACTACAAAATGTTGGGTTTGAAGTGAAACTTCCCTTGAACATTGTGAGGCACAAAAAATGACTTGGAAGCATTGAATTGACTGAGAGATAGACCAAAACATAGTGTGATGATCATCAAGGAAATATTTGACTGAGATGAAGGAGTATGAGGAATCATAGGAATGGTGTGACTCAGGGACAAACAAAATACCAAACTATAAGACAAGACACAAATAGGTTCCATGTTCAAGGGAGATAACAAATGACTGCCACAAATATTACCATAAAATTTACCCACTTCCTTCAATTTCCCCCCACCATGATTGGTGAGTACCTCTTTCTTTTTAAATGATATTGAGGAGGATGGCAGATTCTCAGTGTAGATCATATTCAATGAGTCCCTCATCACATGTTTAACAAACCTGAAGAAAGAGGGGTTCGGTCTCGTATGGGTACTTCAATGCATAATTTTATGATCCCAAAGAAGGAAATATTGGTGGTATTTTCATGTTTAGAGAGTATGAAAATATCTTAAAGACAAGTCCAAGGGTGTTATTTTTCATAAATTTAGTCCCCCAATCCCAAAAAAGTATAAAAAAATACAAGGGAGAAATCTTCTACCAAAGGTTGACTAGAGTGTTCCCTTTTTTGTAATTAGTCCATCTAGTCCAAAAAATGGTTAAACTTATACTGGGTAGAATCCATTTCAAACCTTTTAACAACTTTTAAAGGAAACAAGATCACTCGATAATATTTTCATGTTCAGGGAGTCTGAAAATATCTAAAAGGAGACTCCAAAGAGTTCCTTTTTCATATAGTTTTTATGAGCCCAAAAAAGTGATAAAAATATGCTCGATCGTTTGATTCATTTTTTAACGAGATTGACATAGAAAGTGAACTGTGCTAGGGGTATGTTTCATTTTTACACAAGATTGACATAGAGAAAAACTATGCTTGGGGTAGGTTTCATTTTTACACAATCTTGAAATAGAGGAAAACTATGCTTGGTTGTCTATTTAATTTTACACAAACTTGAAATAGAGAGTGAAACTGTGCTCGGAGTGTCCATTTAATTTTTACATGAGATTTAAATAGAGAGTGAAAGTGTTCTCAAAGTGATACCCATTAGCGGTAAACATATTCCCTCCCAAAGAGAAAATTAAAGTCCAAGGGGTCATGGACTATCATAACATCAATAGATACAGGTTTCCCTCCTAAGGTCATGGGTGTTGAATTTTGTAACTATGGTTGATCTTCGTAATGTATATTTTTTGTCTCAAAATATTTGTAAAGAATGTTTAAATGCTCAAGACATGATAAAAATTATTTTTGAGTCAAGTCCTCCCTCGAAATTTTAAGAGGGAAAGTTTGAATTTGTAAAAATAAATTTTTGGCTCCAAGTTGTACAAGTCATCCCTCCTCCAAGTCAAGTCGACCCACAATATTGAACATAACCCAATGTAAAGTTGGCCCCAACAAAATTGACAAGTCATACCCAAAACTGAGTGACATATTAGTATAAATAAATGCACTGGCCTCCTCATTTACACACATCAATTCACCTTCCTCATAAGAGCAACTCTAGCTATAATGGTTTGTTGGTTTCTGGAGAAACTGGGCATCTCAAGAAAATATCTCTTGATATGTGTTTTTTGTTCTTATTTCTCCTCTCTCCAGTTCATATGATTGACGAATCTCTCTCTATCTGTAATATGCATCTTTTTGTAGCTAGTTATCTCTCTCTTGTGGGAAACTTCCTATGACGTTACTACAACTATTATTGTATATTCTAGGTTTTGACTTGGAGGAAGATACCAAGTTCTAAGTGTTTCTCTCGTTGTAAAACGAATTCAACTATTAAGAAAGGTTGTTGGGTTTTCCTTGGGTAAATATTATTTCTTTCTGTGATATCTATTGTTCTACTTTTCTACTGTATTTATATCGTTTAATTTCTGAAGTTTAACTTGTTAATGATATATTGAAAATTAAAAAGGAATGCATCATTAGAAGTAATTATCATTATTTCAGAAATATTGTACCTAGATCTATTGTTCTAGGAATTTCAACACGGTATCAGAGCTTTGGTGAATAAAATAACTACGAGTTCTCCATCAAAGATATTATTATCTCCAAGAAGACCCTTATTCATATACTTTGCACCTATGGTTTCCTCCATGAAATCAGAGAACAATCTAGAAGGGGCATCAAACTTCGAAGCATGGAAAACCATGATTGACCTTATCCTGGCCAATAGTTTTTTTGGTAAATGGTGAAAGGAAAGATCAAGCACCCAAAAGATAATGTAGAAAATGATAAGTTTAAAGAGAATTGTATCAATTATATGAGTCTCATTGTGGAATCAATCAAAGATCATTTTATTCCCTATATATCAAATCTAGATACATCGAAGAAAATGTATGATGCCCTAACCAAGCTATTTACAGTACAAAATGTTGGTCAAGTTATGAGTATGAAGAATGAGATTCGTGATATTAAAATGAAAAAATATGATACGTTAGCATAATATTTTGTAAATATCTCCCAACTAAGAGATCAACTTCAAGCTATCGATGAAGCCATTCCTGAAATAGAGATTGGGACTAATGCTCTTAATGGTCTACCTAGATCATGGGATGCATTTGCATCAAGTATAAATACAAGAAAGGAATTTCCCACCTTCGAATAACTGTGGACTTGTTTCTCTCAATAAGAGTCAAGGATCACATCAAGAGAAATAACCCAAAAGGAAGAATACTCACATGCCTATGCAACAAGATTCAAGAGAAATGGAGGCAAGAACAAATTTGATTCTAGAAACAAGAATGATGGAAGAAGGCCTAATCAACAAAGGAAGAAAGACTTGTCAAAGTTTCAATGTTATGGTTTTCATAAATTTGGAAATTAAAAAAGTGAATATCCTAACTAGAAAATAATAAGAAAGGAAAGCATCATGCTTCCACAAATGATGTGAATGATGAAGAACCTTCAAATAAAATCAAGAAAGAAAACTCATATTTCTTTTATTTCTTAGCACTAACAGGATCTACTAATGATGATGATTATATGTGGATAATAAACAACAATGCTTCTATACACATGACAGGTGATCATGCCAATATCACAAGCGTAAGGGACAAAAGGATATCTTAGAAAGTGGATCTTGGAGACAATCACTCTTATACATTCAAGGGCATTGGGAAAGCATATATTGAGCTAGAATCATGTAATAATGTACATCTCAACAATGTTCTATATGTACAAGGTTTGAAAAAGAATTCGGTTGTCATTTCTTGTTTAGAAGATAAAGGAGACAAAATAACATTTGTTGATGTGAAATTACTTGTATGGCCCAAGCATTCAAGTATATATAATGCTAGATTTATTGGAATTCATGAAGGAAGATTGTATAAAATCTTAGGTCAAAATTCCCAAGCCCTTGTACATGATGAAATCAATCCTATTGAATTATGGAATAAAAGGTATTCTCACCTTCATTATTAAGCATTTCCACATATAAAACAAATGGTTTTAGGCATACCAGAATTGCAACCAGTACATGAAGGTGTTTGTAGAGGCTGTGCACTTGGGAAGAATGTTAAAAGGCCATTCCCAAGAAGTGAAAACATATCTAAGGAGATATTGAACTTAAAACATTCAAATGTATGTGTTTTTATTCCCGTGAAGTCCCTAGGAGGCTCTCTTTACTATGTAACATTCATTGATGACTTCTCATGAAAAACTTGGATGTACCTGTTGAAGACAAAAGATGAAGTATTTGACAAGTTTCAAGAATTCAAAGATGAAGTGGAAAAATTGTCAGGTAAGAATATAAAGACTCTAAGGTCTAATAATGGAAGATATTACACCTCCAAAGAGATTATTTACTTTTGTAAATAAGTTGGGATTAAGAGGGATTTGATTGTCCCACATAATCCTCATCAGAATGGCGCAGCAGAAAGGAAGAACAGATCTATGAAGAATTTGTTAAGGAAATGATGAATGATCAAAATCTATCCATGTTCCTATGGGGAGAATCAGTTATGGCAGTCGTATATGTTCAAAATAGAAGTCCTCATAATATATTGAAAGACACAACTCTAGAAAAATATTTTTCTAGAAAGAAGCCAAATGTTGAACATCTAAGGATATTTGGTTTTCTTGTTTATATTCTTGTCCCAAAGGACAAAAGAAAGAAGTTGGAACCTTTAGGAAACAAGGGAGTATTCGTTGGATATAGTGAGTCATCAAAATCCTATAGAATATATATTCTAGGACAACATAAATTTGAAGTTAGTCAGGACGTGACTTTTGATGAAATCTTTTCTTATAGAAAATCCATAGAAGATTCCATGGACTCCAATGATGAAGAGGAACATGAAGATCTCAAGGAAGAAAGTAACAGTTATTTATATCATACTAATGAAGAACAAGAAGGGCCTCTTGAGCCTATGGAACTAGTTCCTGAAGTAAAAAAGAGTCCAGCACGTCTTAAATCCACCTTGCAGGAAGCTGAAGGACATTTAGCTCTAGTTGACACATTTAGAAAAAGTAAGAGACCTAAAATATTCTCTAGTTATGTAACACTTATGTCAAATATTATCAATACATAACCTTCCACCTTTGAAGAAGCAATTAAGAAGCCATAATGGAAGGAGGATATGATGGAATAATATCAATCCATCATGAAAAATGATGTATGGGAAATTGTGCCAAGACATGAAGGAAAGTCCGTAGTAACATCAAAATGGATTTTCAAGATTAAACATGTTGTGGATGGAAGTATTGATAAATACAAGGAAATATTTGTTTCTATGGGTTTCTCCAAGAAAGAGGGAGAAGACTATGATGAAACGTTTGCATCTGTTTCTAGATAAACTTCTATTAGAGAAATTATTTCTCTTGCAACCTCTATGGGTTGGATCCTACATCATATGGATGTGAAGACTGCTTTTCTCAGTGGAGTAATTGAAGAAGAAGTTTACATAGAGAAACCTTAAGGTTTTGAAGTGCACCAAAGAGAGTCTCATGTCTACATATTAAATAAATTCTTGTATGGACTCAAGAAATATCCAAGAGATTGGTATGCATGGATTGACGACTACCTAATGAGACTTGGAAGTTGGATTCTCCAAGAGATACACTGATCCAAACCTTTATTACAAGGTTGTGAAGAATGAACCTGTGGTATTACTAATATATGTTGATGATTTATTTCTGACAAGTGCAAAGCCTCTCATTATTTAGTGTAAGAGGTGTTAATGCTTATGACATTATTATAGTTCTTTGCATTTCAATAGATAAGAGAATCATAAGAACAAGATCACTCAGAAATACACATTCAAAAGAGACACAACATTTATCTTGGGAAACCCTCTAGGGGAAGAAAACCTAGCAAAAACTTCCTTATCATAAATAGCTTATAAAATGTTCAAGAGATAACTCAAACCAATACAGATAGTCCTCCCCAAGAGATGTGCCACTCTTCTTCTCCTCTCTCCAACTGGTAATTGCAGCTTGCCTCATAAGATAATGAGCAAGTGAGTTGTGTGTTTGAAGTGAGGTGCTAGCCTCTTATTTATACAAGACTGGCACGTGTCAAAGGTCACAACTGGCAAGGCCAACCTCTCACTATGGGTGGGTAAACCCACCTTTAATTAATTTTGGGTCTTCCATAATAACTGTTGGGGCCAACTTCTTATTTTTCCCTTTGTAATTGTCCGATAACCAATCCACAAAAGGAGATTTGGTCCTTATACAATTACCGACATGATTAATCCACAATGGGGATTAATCCAATAACAACAACAATAATAATAATGACATGATTAATCCGCAATGGGGATTTAATCCAATAATAATAAGAATGCTTTTCGCAGTTACATTATTTCAACACTCCCCCTTAACAAGAAGGGTATTCTTCATCAGCATCAGGAGAGAGAGGTCTGCATCATCAGTGGCATCTGGAGGACAATATCATCAATATCATCTTGAAACATTGGTTAGCATATTTATGAGTCATTGGAAGTTTTCTTCATCAACAACATCATCATTCTCGAAAGAATGCTATCATCATCTGCATCAAATATGTATCAGTAAAAATGATGCCTCATCACATCACTAGGCTGGCACATCACAATACTACACTAGCTCAATGTCACAGTGATTAAGCTGGTAGCTCAGTGTCAGTCACATCTTGCTTTATGTTTAACAACTAGGTCAGAAGCAAGTAATATCATCATCTTGCTTTTCGTCTAACAACTAGGTCAGAAGCGAGGAATCACAACATCATGCTTTACGTCTAACAACTAGGTTTGAAGCATGAATCATCTTGCTTTACGTCTAACAACAAGGTCAGAAGAAAGGAACACATCAACATCTCGCTTTACCTCTAACAATGAGGTCAGAAGTGAGGAATCATCTTGTTTTACATCTAACAACTAGGTCAGAAGCAAGGAATCATCGATGTCATGCTTTACGTCTAACAACCAGGTCAGAAGCATGAATCATCTTTCTTTACGTCTAACAATGAGGTCAGAAGAAAGGATCATATGACATCATGCTTTACGTCTAACAGCGAGGTCAGAAGTATGACTCATATTGCTTTATGTCTAACAGCGAGGTTAGAAGCAAGGATCACACAACGTCATGCTTTACGTCTAACAACGAGGTCATAAGCATGAATCATCTTGCTTTACGTCTAAAAGCGAGGTCAGAAGCAAGGATCACACAACATCATGCTTTATGTCTAACAACGAGGTCAGAAGCATGACTCATCTTGCTTTACATCTAACAGCTAGGTCATAAGCAAGGAATACATCTACTCCCCCTTTCAGGGAGGGTCCTTTTAGACAATACCAAGCTTATCTCAAAAGTGTTCAAACTTTACACGAGATAGAGGCTTAGTCAACATATCAACAACCTGTTCATCCGTGATAATGTACTAGAGCTTCAAGGCTCCTCTGTGTACCATGTCGTGGATGAAATGATAGTGGATCTCTATGTTCTTCGACTTGTAGTGGAACACAGGATTCTCTGTAATTTTAATGCAGCTTTGATTGTCACATAGAATTGCAGTTTCTCTCATCTCCAAATCAAATAGGCCTGTCAGCAACTTTCGAAGCCATATAGATTTGAAGCTACCAGAACATGCGGCAATGTACTCTACTTCCGTTGTGCTGAGAGAAATACTAGATTGCTTCCTACTCTGCCACAAGATCATAGCTGATCCCAAACTGAAACAACATCCAAAAGTTCTTTTTCTGTCAGCAACGCTTCCTTCCCAATCTACATCAGTATATCCACTCAATGTGAAGTCATGATCTCCATCATAGCTGAGACCATAATCCATTGTACCTTTAACGTACCTAATCACATGTTTTGCAGCCACTAGGTGAACACGTCTGGGCTCTACCAGAAATTGACTCAAGGTGTTCACTGCAAAATAGATGTCTGGTCTGGTGTTCATTAGGTACATCAGCGATCCAATAATCTGTCTGTACAGAGTGGCATCTATCAATTCTGATGAAGTATCGACCAATAGCTTCAGCTTTGCTTCCATGGGAGTATTCATGGACTTGCATTCTAGCATGTCGAATCTCTTTAAGATTTCGACCGTGTACTTCCCTTGGTTAAGGAAGATTCTCTCTGGACTCTGCCATACCTCAAGGCCTAAGAAGTAATGCATTAGACCAAGGTCTTTCATTTCAAATTTTGTGGCAAGTCTATGTTTACATTCAATGATGACCTTTTCTTCTCCAGTTAAGAATAAGTCATCCATGTACAATAGTAATATTATTGGTTCATTATCCATGATCTTGAAGTAGAGATTTGAGTTTGCTTTGCTCTTGGTAAATCCTAAGCTCATCAAGAAACTGTCTATACAGCCATACCAAGCTCTGGGAGCTTGCTTCAATCCATATAAGGCTTTCTTCAATCGGAAGACATGAGACTTCCTGTCTTCAACCTCAAATCATTGGGGGTGCACTATATACACTTCCTCTTTGATAACACCATTCAAGAAAGCTGTCTTCACATCCATCTGGTGCAACTTCCATTTCATCTTGGTAGCAAGAGCTATAATGGTTTTGATTGAAGTGTATTTGGCCACAGGAGCAAATGTCTCTTCATAGTCGATTCCTTCCTTCTGGGAAAAGACATGAGCGACAAATCTTGCTTTATATTTCTCAATACTTCCATCACCAACATGTTTTATCTTGAAGATCCATTTTGATGATACCACATCCTTAATTTTTGGTCTAGGAACAATTTCCCATACATCATTCTTTATTATGGATTGGTATCCCTCTGTCATGGCATCTGCCCATTCCTTCTTCTGGATGGCCTCTTCAAAGCATGTGGGTCCTTCATCAAGTAGATTGCACATCAAATCCATGTAACTGGAGAATGGCTTTGGTCTCTTCACCTGTCTCATGGTTCCTTCTGGAACACCATACTTCTCTCCATATTGAATAATCTCTCTTGCCCAAGCAGGATTTTTTTATGGGAGAAGGTCATTTGAGGAGGTTCTTGAACTTCTGTTATATCATGTTCTTCAAGAGTATCCTCATCAAGGGAAGCTATGACTTCCCTTACAGGTTCTTCTGTTAAGAACCAAACATCAATATAGCATAGAAAAACCTCAAGAAAAGTACTCAACGCCTTGAAAAAGAGATAATATCAGATAATAAGCCTCTTCGAGGGGGCAACCTCCTTTTACCCCACTTAAATGTTCCAGTACAAGATGA
>ML805077.1:105348-116347 GCA_009831015.1 Picea engelmannii | reverse complement strand
CAGATGTGTGTGGCCCAATGCCATCATCCTCCATTAGCGGGTATGTATACTATGTATCATTTATTGATGATTATTCTTGTAAGACCTGGATATATTTCTTAAAATCTAAAGATGAAGTATTCAGTAAATTCAAGGAATTGAAATCCTTGATAGAGAATCCTTTCGAAAGAAAGATTAAGATACTCAGGTCAGATAATAGAGGAGAATATACCTCTAAGGAGTTCATAAGCTTCTGCAAAGATGTTGGGATAAAGAGGGAACTAACTACTCCCTATAATCCTCAACAAAACGATGTAGCTGAAAGGAAGAACATAACAATTATGGAAGTTGTGAAGACCATGATTCACGATCAAGATCTTCCTATGTGCTTATGGGTAGAAGAATCTATGGCAACTGTTTATGTGCAGAACAGACTATCCCATAGTGCACTTGGGTTCAAGACCCCAGAAGAAATGTTCACCGAAAAGAAGCCAGAGGTAAGCCATCTCAAAATATTTGGTTGTCCAGTGTTTATCCATATACCGAAAGAGAAAAGAAACAAGATGGAACCCTCCAGAAAGAAGGGAATATTTGTGGGATACTGTGAGGTATCCAAGGCCTTCAAAATCTACATACCTGGTCACCGCCATATTGAGATCAGCAGGGATGTGACCTCTGATGAAGAAGTCACACTTAAGAAATCAAGAAGATGTCAGCTTGAAGAAATGTATGAAGAGGAACCTGTAAATCCCAGGACAACAGAATCTGTGAGGGAAGTTCCCAGAGCTACATAACCTGTAAGGGAAGTCATAGATTCCCCTGATGAGGAAATTCCTAAATATCATGATATAACAAAAGTTCAAGAAACTCCTCAAATGACCTTCTCCCATAAAATAAATCCTGCTTGGGAAAGAGAGCTTATTCAAGATGGAGAGAAGTATGGTGTTCCAGAAGGAACCACGACATAGGTGAAGAGACCAAAGCCATGCTCTAGTTACACGACTTTGATGTGTAATCTACTTGATGAAGAACCCACATGTTTTGAAGAGGCCATCCAAAAGAAGGAATGGGCAGATGCCATGACAGAGGAATACCAATCCATAATAAACAATGATGTATGGGAAATAGTTCCTAGACCAAAAAGTAAGGATGTGGTATCATCAAAATGGCTCTTCAAAATAAAACATGATGCTGATGGAAGTATTGAGAAATATAAAGCAAGATTTGTCGCTCATGTCTTTTCCTAGAAGTAAGGTATTGACTATGAAGAGACATTCACTCCTGTGGCCAGATACACTTCGATCAGAACCATTATATCTCTTGCTGCCAAGATGAAGTGGAAGCTGCACCAGATGGATGTGAAGACAACTTTCCTGAATGGTGTTATCGAAGAGGAAGTGTATATAGAGCAACACCAAGGATTTGAGGTTGAAGACATGAAGTCTCATGTCTGCCGATTGAAGAAAGCCTTATACGGATTGAAGCAAGCTCCCAGAGCTTGGTATGGCCGTATAGACAGTTTCTTGATGAACTTAGGATTTACCAAGAGTAAAGGAGATTCAAATCTCTACTTCAAGATCATGGATAATGAACCAGTAATACTATTATTGTATGTGGATGACTTATTCTTAATTGGAGAAGAAAATCTCATCGCTGAATGTAAACAAAGACTTTCCACAGAGTTTGAAATGAAATACCTTGGCATAATGCATTACTTCTTAGGTCTTGAGGTGTGGCAGAGTCCAGAAAGAATCTTCCTTAACCAGGGGAAGTACACAGTCGAAATCTTAAAGAGATTCGACATGCTAGAATGCAAGTCCATGAATACTCCCATGGAAGCAAAGCTGAAGCTACTGGTCAATACTTTGTCAAACTTGATAGATGCCACTCTGTACAGACAGATTATTGGATCGTTGATGTACCTGATGAACACCAGACCGGACATCTATTTTGTAGTGAACACCTTGAGTCAGTTTCTGGTAGAGCCCAGATGTGTTCACCTAGTGGCTACAGTGATGAGGTACCTTAAAGGTACAGTGGATTATTCTCTTAGCTATGCTGGAGATCATGACTTCACACTGAGTGGATATACTGATGTAGATTGGGCAGGAAGCGTTGCTGACGGAAAAAACACTTCCGGATGTTGTTTCAGTTTGGGATCAGCTATGATCTCATGGCAGAGTAGGAAGCAATCTAGTATTTCTCTTAGCACAGCGGAAGAAGAGTACATTGCCGCATGTTCTACTAGCTTCGAAGCTATATGGCTTCAAAAGTTGCTGACATGCCTATTTGATTTGGAGATGAGAGAAACCGTGATTCTATGTGACAATCAAGCTACATTAAAATGACAGAGAATCCTGTGTTCCACGACAGGTTGAAGCACATAGAGATATGCTATCATTTCATCCGGGACATGGTACATAGAGGAGCCTTGAAGCTCCAGTACATTAGCACAGATGAACAGGTTGTTGATGTGTTGACTAAGCCTCTATCTTGTGTAAAGTTTGAACACTTTCGAGATAAGATTGGTATTGTCCGAAAGGACCCTCCCTAAAAGGGGGATTAGATGTATTCCTTGCTTCTGACCTCGCTGTTATATGTAAAACAAGATGAGTCATGCTTTTGACCTCGTTGTTAGACGTAAATCATGACGTCGTGTGATCCTTGCTTCTGACCTCGCTGTTAGACGTAAAGCAAGATGAGTCATGCTTTTGACCTCGTTGTTAGATGTAAAGCATGATGCCCTGTGATCCTTGCTTCTGACCTCGTTGTTAGACGTAAATCAAGATGATTCATGCTTCTAACCTCGCTGTTAGACGTAAAGCATGATGTCGTGTGATCCTTGCTTTTGACCTCGTTGTTAGACGTAAAGCAAGATGAGTCATGTTTTTGACCTAGTTGTTAGACATAAAGCATGACGCCATTGATTCCTTGCTTCTGACCTAGTTGTTCGATGTAAAGCAAGATGATTCCTCACTTCTGACCTCATTGTTAGACGTAAAGAGAGATGTTGATGTGTTCCTTGCTTTTGACCTTGTTGTTAGACGTAAATCCAGATGAGTCATGCTTCTAACCTCGTTGTTAGACGTAAAGCATGACACTGTGATTCCTCGCTTCTGACCTAGTTGTTAGATGTAAAGAGAGATGATGATATTACTTGCTTCTGACCTAGTTGTTAGATGTAAAGCAAGAAGTGATTGACACTGAGCTACCAACTTAACCGCTGTGACACTGAGCTAGTGTAGTACTGTGATGTGCCAGGCTAGTGCTATGATGAGGTATCATTTTTTACTGATACATATTTGATGTAGATGATGATAGCATTCTTTCGAGAATGATGATGCTATTGATGAAGAAAAATTTCGATGACTCATAAATATGCTATCCAATGTTTCAAGATGATATTGACGATACTGTCCTCCAGATGCCATTGATGATGCAGGCCTCTCTTGCCTGATGCTGATGAAGAATACCCTTCTTGTTAAGGGGGAGTGTTGAAATAATGTAATTGGGAAGATCATTCTTATTATTATTGGATTAAATCCCCATTGCGGATTAATCATGTCATTATTATTATTATTGCTATTGGATTAATCCCCATTGTGGATTAATCATGTCGGTAATTGTATAAGGACCAAATCCCCTTTTGTGGATTGGTCATTGGACAATTACAAAGGGCATAATAAGAAGTTGGCCCCAGTAGTTATTATGGAAGACCCATAATTAATTAAAGGTGGGTTTACCCACCCAGAGTGAGAGGTCGGCCCTGCCAGTTGTGACCTTTCACATGTGCCAGTATTGTATAAATAAGAGGCTCGCTCCTCACTTCAAACACACAACTCACTTGCTCATTTCTCTTATGAGGCAAGCTACAATTACTAGAGAGAGGAGGAGAAGAGTGGCACATATCTTGGGGAGGAATTTCTGTATTGGTTTGAGTTATCTCTTGAACATTGTTTAAGCTATTTATGATAAGGAAGTTTTGCCGGGTTTTCTTCCCTTAGAGGGTTTCCCAGGATAAATGTTGTGTCTCTTGTGAATGTGTATTTCTCAGTGATCTTGTTCTTATGATGCTCTTATCTATTGAAATGCAAAGAATTATAATAATGGCATAAACATTAACATGGTAGGGAGCTATCCTCTAAATTTTACATTAAGGATCTTGGTATTATGCACTATTATTTGGAACTAGAAGTGTGGAAGAATCTTGGTGAAGTCTTCCTAGGTCAAGGGAAGTATGTTGTGAAGATACTTCAAAAGTTTGGGATGATGGAATATAGATCCATGGAAACTCCCATGGTGACAAACCTGAAGAAGTTGAGAGATGCAGACTTTGATTTGGTAGATCCATCCACGACAGTTGATTGGATCATTGGTGTATTTGGTTAATAATATGTCGGACATTTTATTTGTTGTAAACACATTGAGCCAGTTCCAGGTGGAACCAAGACATGAGCATTGGATAGCCATAAAGCACATTTTGAGATATTTTTGAGGCACTTTAAATGATGGTTTGAGATATGTGTCAAACATAGACTTACAACTGTAAGGATATACAGATTCAGATTGGCTAGGGAGTGCATATGACAGAAAGAGAACTTCAAGTGTATGCTTCAGTTTGGGCTCTGCTATGATCTCTTGGACTAGAAGGAAGTATAAGTCTGTCATACTCAGCACTATAGAGGCATAGTATATTGCAGCTTGTGATGCATGTACGGAAGCAGTATGGCTCCATAAGCTTCTTTTTGGATTGTTTGATCAAGTGTTGGAATTGAATGTGATATTTTGCGACAATCAAAGTTGTCTGAAGATTTCATTAAACCTCATGTTTCATGATAGGTCGAAGCACATTGAGATCAAGTACTACTACATCTGTGATAAAGTTCATAAGGGATATATAAATCTTCAGTATATCTCCATCGATGAGAATATAACTGATATTATGATGAAGCCTCTATCCATAGCTAAGTTTATATACTTCAGGGACAAGCTGGGATTTGTGGAGATTGCTCCTATCACTAAGAGGGAGTGTTGATGGACAATCATTCTCTCTGTGTCACAGGTAGTGACCAGATTAGAGAGAATGGTCTAGGTTGGTACCATGGATGGACATTCTCCTTATGTCAAAGGTAGTGACAAGATTAAGGATGAATGGTCTAGGAAGAAAATTCTTCATGTGTCACATGTAGTGACCAGATTAGGAAGAGTGGTACTTCTCCCTATGTCACAAGTAGTGACTAGATTAGGGAGAATGGTATAGGGCATGCACTCTTCCTATGTCACATGTAGTGATTAGATTAGGAAGAGTGGTCCTTCTCCCTATGTCACAGGTGGTGACCATATTAGGGAGATACATGACATACATTCTTCTTGTGTCACAGGTAGTGACCAGATTAAGAAGAATGGTCCTTGTATCCCAAAGTCACTCAGTTGAGTACTTGGCCTTCAACAATTGTTACTTCCATCATCATGCACAGATTACTCAGATAGAGTGTGGCCTACAAAATTTGATGTATTCAACGATGATGATGTTGATGATGATTTGATATCCCTTTTAATAGATAAATTTGTCAACTTAAGAACATTTAAATGTTCATTCTAGATACCTCCCTAATTAAGAGGGAGTGTTGAATTTTATAACTATGGTCGGTCTTCATAATGTGTATTTTTGGTCTCGAAATATTTTTAAATCATATTTAAATGCTCGAGACATGAGAAAAATAATTTTTGAGTCAAATCCTCCCTCGAAATTTTAAGAGAGAAAGTTTGAATTTGTGTAAATAAATTTTTGGCTCCAAGTTGTACAAGTCGACCCTCCTCCAATTCAAGTTGGCCCACAGTATTGAATATAACCCAGTGTAATTTATACCCCATAAGAATTGACAAGTTGGGCCCAAAACTAAGTGACAAATTAGTATAAATAAAGGCATTGGCCTCCTCATTTACACAACAATTCACCTTCCTCATAAGAGCAATTGTAGCTATGAAGTTTTGTTGGTTTCTGGAGAAACTGAGAATCTCAAGAAAATATCTCTTGATATATATTTTTTGTTCTTATTTCTCCTCTCTCCAACTTGCATGAGTGATGCCTCTCTCTCTATCTGTAATGCGCATATTTCTATAGCTGGTGATGTCTCTCTTGTGCGAAAATTCTTGTGACATTGTTGCAATGGTTGTTGTATCTTCTAGGGTTTGACTTGGAGGCTAATATCAATTTCTAAGTGTTTCTTTTGCTGTACAAATAATTTATCTATTAATAAGGGTTGTTGGGTTTACCCCCCTAGTGGTTTTTCCCAGGGTAAATCTTATGTCTTTCTATGATCTTTATTGTTCTACTTTTATACTACATTTATATGGTTGAATTTTCGAAGTGTAATTTATTAATGATATATTCAAAAGTAAAAAAGGAATACATCATTAGAAGTAATTATTAGTATTTTAGAAATATTGTACCTAGATATATTGTTCTAGGAATTTCAACAATGGGAAACAGAGGAAGGATCCCTAAAGGTTTGCTAGATATTCTATTAAAATCCCACAAATGATGGGTCACCGACACAAGCTGAGGAGAAACCATAACATCTTTCTAAACAGTTGAGGATAGAATGCTAAAAAAATCCTCTTCATCCAAAATAGTGCTATATACCGTGATGTTATTGCAAACTTGCATGATAATTTGGAAAGGTAGGTAGGAAGGAAGGTGAGGATCCATCGTACTATTCCAATCAAAGGAAATGACCTCAGTAATTTGGGGGGGGGGGGTTCCATTGAAATAGGTGAAATGCCCCCTTGTCTGGAGGAATATGAAGTGAAAAGAAATACCTGATCGATATTCACTTCACTCTCCAAAGAAGAGTGTGATCGATCGAGGATTGTACTGGATTGACCACTTTATTAATTTCACTCTCCAAGGGGAGAGTGGGATCGACCAAGGATGGAATCAGACCAACTACTTCATCAACAAATGTTTGGTTGGAAGAAGGTTCATGGGAAGAAACTGGAGGTTGTTTATGGGAAATATCAATGTCTTCCAACAATTGTGAAGCTTCATCCATACGAGGGAAAAGGCAAGTGTGATGCATTTCCCCACATAACGAACAATGAATTATAACTCGACCCTTTTTACCCCCAACATGGTGATTATTGTTCGATGCATTTTCATGAGTATGAAATGCAATGGATGGTGACATGGGTTGTTGAAAAACCCAAGACCACACTTCTAAAACCTTTGGAATACCAGTGGAATCCTTAAGAAGGTGTTCACCCTTACTAATCCTGCAAGGGAATTTGGGCTTGCAACATGTGTTGGTAGACTTTTCAATATCATCAACACTCCCAGCATGATTAGCAGTGGTTGGTTGATTGCCCCTTCCTTATTTTTCTTCTTGTTGTTCTTCCTTTTCTTCTTCTTTTGAGCCTCCTGGTTACTAGCATTAATACTTTCACCAGGCAAAGAAGAAGAAAGGGAAGAACACGCAATGGGTGAAGAAGGAAAAGGATTAAGATGAGGTTGATGTTCTTGGGGTGGAGGGATTTCATTCGAAGAACCATGACCATTTTGGATCACCAGAGTGGAAAAAACCCATACCAGTAACCCTACGATGAATCTAGGAAGAATCAATGTAGTAATATAGGGAGGACCAACATTTCCAAAACAAGGAAAAAAAAAGGTTCCACGTGAAAAGGGGTTCTTTGGTAGGTAGTCCCAGGAAATGTTTCCATAAACATGGACTCAACCTAAGGTTGCTAAATCAAAGAGAACAGACTACCAAATTCCCTATAAGATAAGAGAAATCAAACGAATCTAATGCAGAGGTAAATGGGCTACAACACACACACTCCTACATAATTTACAACGGAAAACAAAACATAAATACTTTTTCCAAATAATGAGGAATCCAATGGAAACTAAAACACTAGAAAACACAAAATGAAGCACCACTCTTTTATTGATTTGATGTAAATACATGATTTACATTACATCGAGCCTGGTTTAAAGGACAACCATGAATTTCTACTTGTGTGGCTGAAAACTACTACAAAATCGTCCAGAGGGTAATGGTCTGCATGTATGGGATGAGATTATGTTCACCCTTCCCTTGTGCTCACCCAATCTGGAATATTTCTCTCCATTCCACCTTCTATAATTTCATCGCTCTATGGCTCAACAAACCCCTTCAAAATCACACTCCATTTCTTTTTAAAACTCCTCCTCGACTCTGAAACGATTTTCCTTCCCTCTAAGAATGAGTTTTTACTCAAACCGTCTCTCTATCTTCTGGATTGCTTCAACTTCCTTTTGGCCTTGGGTCATGTTTTTTCCTTTAGCTGTGAGTTCTTTGCAACTCATCATGAATTCACACTAGCATGGAAAAATCAAATGTGTATGACCATAGTGTTGCAAATAAATAAATATCATGACACTTGTAAATTTTCATTATGTGCACATGTTTCAGCACAATTTTCAGCACGATTTTCATCACATGTTTCAGCATGACACTTGTAAAATTTCTCTATACAAGGAAGTTTCAGCATGAGTTTCAACATGTGTTTCAACACGAGTTTCATCACGTGTTTCAACATGATTTTCATCACATGTTTCAGAATGAGTTTCAATACGAGTTTCAACACGTGTTTCAACATGAGTTTCAGCATGAGTTTCATCATAGAAAGAGTAGTTGCAGGAGTAATCAACAGTTCAAATTTACATCAAACTGACTAGATAAAATGGACCACTAACATAGTCCTTATTTGACTTATTTCCTATTTGCAGAATGGAAATATTTTTGGGTGATATGAATTTCCTGAGCCCAAGGATGCTCCTGCATCAGACACCCCTGGTAAGAAAAACATGATATCCATATCATGTGCAGATCACTGCTAAAGTTAAGATTCCTGCACATGTGCTAGTTGATCTTCAGTCACCCATGATGCATATTCTATTGGATCATGTTGTCATTGATGCCAATGGTTTGATTGATTGATGTTAAGTGATTGATTGATGTCAAAGGATTGATTGATTGATGATTTATGTAATATAATACGTATTGTCCTAAATGAGAATGCATAGATGAAGATGGATCAATGAGTTGTCATTGATACATGATGAATATGGATCGATGTGGTTCCATTGGTATATGATGCATTGTTGGAAAAATGTATAGATGACTCATTATTGTCTTATCATGATTGATAAGGTGCACAAATGGATGAACTCCAAAGTGGTCCCCTTATGGTGAAAGCTCTCACGGGAAGACGCTTTGCGGATTGAGTTATCCTTGAAGAATGGTTGGAGGACCCATGCTCTCATTATTGTCTTATCATGATTGAGAAGGTGTACAAATGAATGAACTCCAAAGTGGTCCCCTTATGGTGAAATCTCTCAGGGGAAGATGCTTTACGGATTGAGTTATCCTAGAAGAAAGGTTGGAGGACCCATGCTTGTATGAGGAATAACGAGACGAAGATCAAGGAAATTGTTGGTGAAACTATCCTAGATGGATAGTGCTTGTCATGCCATTTCTGGTGGTATGTGGAATGTCACATAACTCCTCCTGGTTTGAGAGTTATGGCCTTACAAAGGTGAAGGACCCTCACATGAAGGCTTGAAGCCCCCAAATTCAAAGAAGTCAAAGTGACCTAAAAGAAGAAATGATAAAATAAGGTGACAAAATCAAGAAGGAATATTTATGGAAAGTGGTTAACCCTAAAAATAAGGAAAATAGGTCAAGTGACCTAGAAATGGGTTAATATTATTTTTCTTAAGGTGGATTATTTAAATAATCAAGAGAAGTGAAAAAATTAAGAAATGATAAAGTAAGGTGACAAAATCAAGAAGGAATATTTATGGAAAGTGGTTAACCCTAAAAATAAGAAAAATAGGTTAAGTGACCTAGAAATGGGTTAATATTATTTAAATGATAAATTAAAGTGGCAAATTCAAGGTGGATTATTTAAATAATCAAGAGAAGTGACAAAATCAAGAAATTATAAAGTAAGGTGACAAAATCAAGAAGGAATATTTAAATGTTAAAGTATTGGAGAACTTTTTATTTATGGAAAGTGGTTAACCCTAAAATAAGGAAAATAGGTTAAGTAACCTAGAAATGGGTTAAGTGAACTAAAAATGGGTTAAGTGACCTAAAGGATGAAAGTATCAATAAGATAGCAATGGTCTCTTGTAGATCATCATTTTTGTGGATCAATGGAGAGCTTCTTGTGGGAATATATTTTGGACTATTGATGGAGAGCTTCTTGTGAGAGCTTCTTAAGCATTTTTGGTGTGGAACACTTGAGGATATTGAAGATATATAGGTGACTAAGGTAACCAAGGATATATAAGTCTAAATTATGAGGAAAGTGAAGAAAAGAAGGCCAAAATGCAAGGAAGGATAAATTCTTTTGATGGTGCTTTCTAAGGTATGTTATTTACAGGTCATCTCACCATTTTCGATATAGATTTTTTTCTATAATGATTTAGATCCTGAAATTTCTATGCAAGTGAGAAAACATAGCCATGTATTTGTGGTTAAAAATTAAACTTGTGGATCGCTGTAGTTTGGGAGTTACACTCCGTGGAAAATAGGAATTGTGGCTAGTCCTGAAACTAGTCAAAATCAGGTGTTTCGGGTAAAAACGTCATAACTTCTTCATAACAGATCCAAATTCAGTGATACCAATTGTGTTATTTAGATTAAAGTTAGTAGGATTCTCTATAATAGTTTTATATCTATTCATCAAATATTTTGTGCGGGGCATGCTCTACAAGGTCTCTCTCTAGAATAAGCCAGAATTCAACAAGGTATGCCATTTTTGTTATAACTCCTTTTCTAAAAGGTTCCAAGTAGTGAAACTTGGAGGAATTGCATAAAACACACTGAAGAACATTGTGTATTAGTTTCAGATCTTTATTCAATACAGGTACAAATTTATGATTATTTCAAGTTAGGGTTGTTGACTAATCCAAAACTAGTCATGGTTGAGACAAGCAGTTGATGAGTTGGCACATACATGAGGTGTA
>ML805077.1:23131-33217 GCA_009831015.1 Picea engelmannii | reverse complement strand
CAAATTTCAGAGGGAAGGTGAAGAAAAGAAGGCCGAAATTCAAGGGAGGATAAATTATTTTGATGATTCTTTCTACGGTATGTTATTTATAGGTCATCTCACAATTTTCACAATAAAGTTTTTTCTAGAATGATTCTGAACGTGAAATTGATAGGCCATTGAGGTAACATATCCAAGTATCTGTGGAAAAACATTCATCTTGTGGGTCGTTGTATTTTTGTAGTTACACTCCATGGAAAATAGGGTTTCTAGCTAGTCCTGAAACTAGTCTAAAATAGGTGTTTCAGGTAAAAACGTCATAACTTCCTCATAACCGATCCAAATTCAGTAAGAAAAAATGTGTTGGTTAGAGTACATTATGTAGTATGTTGTGTAAAATTTTCAAAGCTATTCAACAAATATTACATGCAGGGAACGCTCTACAAGTTCGCTCTCTAGAATAAGCCAGAATTCAACAAGGTATGTCATTTTTGATATAACTCTTTTTCTGAGAGGTTCCAAGTAGTGACACTTGGAGGAATTGGAAAAAACACACTAAAGAACATTTATATCATTTTCAGAGATTTATTCATTACAGGTACTTATTTATGATTATTTCAAGTCTGGGTTGTTGACTAATCCAAAAATAGTCTTGTGAGACTAAAGTAAAGTTTGATGAAAATTCTAGTCTCTTGTTGTTAAAGTTAAGGAAGGTTTGAAGGTATGTGATCATATACAGAGTAACAAATCAGATTTGGATGATGAAATTGATGAGGGATTTTGGTTAAGGTACATGTTGGGTACATGGTTGAGACAAGTAGTTGATGAGTTGGCACATACATGAGGTGTATAATTGATGATGTTGGTACATCTTGATGAGTATTTGATACATTATTGGTACATGCTTGATACATGTTTGGAGGCACTTGTTAGTAGTATTGTTGACACATGGTTTATGGATGATGTATCATACTTGTATTGGTATATTATTAGACGCACATATTGATCTTGGTGATGATTATGAGTTGTTGTGTTATGGTTGGTTGATGCACACATTTTAGAGTTGTATTGGTGATTGATCTTGGTGAGTAGATCTTATTTGGTTGATAAGATTGATGATATAGGTTGTTGTGATAGGTTGTTTGGACAAGTTGTTGTGATAGGTTATTTGTACATGTTTATGTTTTGTACAGGTTTGGTGCATGGTTGATGCACTAGTTCATGGTACAGGTTTTGTACAAGTTTGGTGCATGGTTGATGCACTTGTTCATGGTACAGGTTTTGTACAATTTTGGTGCATGGTTGATGCACTTGTTCATGGTACAGGTTTTGTACAATTTTGGTGCATGGTTGATGCACTTGTTCATGGTACAAGTTTTTTACTGGTTGGTGCATGGTTGATGCACTTGATTATGGTACAGGTTGATTACAGGTTGATTGGTACAGGTTTACAACAATATATCTCACAGTGATAGTGTGTTAGTGGTTCCATTATCCTACTTATACTTCAGGGTGGTTGGAAGGGGCAAGGACAGGTGGTTGTAGCCACCTTTCGGTTGTAGTCGGAGAACATAGGGGGTTGTAGCCTCCTTCCGGTTGTATCCAGAGAATAGGATAGTTGGATCTTCTCTCAGGTTGTATCCTAAGAAACAAGGGGGTTGGAGCCTCCTTCCAATTGCAGCTGGAAAAAAAAGGAAGTTGATGCTTCCAATGAATGTAATTCTTCAAGACATATAATAAAAATCATTCCTTGGTTTTATCCCGCTTTTGGTTTCCACGTGAAACATTGGTGTACTATGTATGTGTATGATTGTCCATTTGTTCATTTCTTATTTACTCTGTAGCTATTGGATGATCATTCTACATTGATATAACACCTAGATTATATGGTTAAAAAGGATTCAATTGCTCTATTATTGATTCACCCCCCCTCTTAGTAATCCAACAATGATAACAAGTGATTACATATCTTCCCTTTCCTCTTATGAATCATCTGCCTCTACCAGCTCCAATTCCTCCTCTTCCACCTTGATCACTGGAAAATTCTTCTTCCTTTTTTCTTCCTTTAGCAGTCCCTACTTGTCATCGTCCTTTAAAACCTCTTCCTCTACCTCTAGCTTGTGTTTTCCTCTAAATATTTTCTTCTACCTTCAGGGAAATTTGATAAGCTTCATCAATAGTTCGAAAATAGTGTGTTCTCATTTCATCCTGAATTAAATACTTTAGCCTATTTTCATACCTTGCAACGCATCAGAATTGTGGTTCCTTGAGGCCTTCTCTGAGTGATAACATAAAGAACTCTTCAATGTATTCGTGAACAAATGTCTCCCTTTGTTGAGGTTTTGGACTTGTCGAAACAAATTATGTTGGTAATCGAAAGGAAGAAATTTCTCTTTAACCTTGGTAACCATATTCTTCCAAGTTCTGATTTTCTCCAGCTGATTATTCACTCTATCCTTATGCATCATATCCCACCATAGTGTTGCATGGCCTTTTAGTTTCGTAACAACAAATCTTACCCAATTTGGATCCTAAACATTTTAATACTCGAAGTATCTTTCAAGCTCTCCAATCCAGTCAATGAGAACATCAACTCTCAAACTACCATCATAACAGGAAACCTCAACCTTTGCACTACCCCTGTTACTAAAATATGAAATCAGTATCTTTGTTAGGTCTCATTCATCACCATCCTGTTCATCTTCGATTTCTTCTTCTAGATATGAGTATACTTCATCATCTCCATTCCTATGATTTTCCAATTCCTCTATTCTCCTTCTCAAATTTTCAAGTTCTTGATTTCCTTGACCTCCCCTTCCTACTCCTCTCCTTCACGATGGAATTCCTCCAAGTTGTAGGTGTCTCACCAACATCCACATACCTCACATGGTTCTGTAACCCAACTTGACTTCCGACATTCTTGTTGAGTAACCACCATGAGCAAGTATTATATACCCTATCTCACAGAAGAAGATTAGATGCTAATCCCAGAGAAAAACTGGGCTCTGATACCACATAATGAAGAGGTAAATGGACTGCAACACACACACAATTACAACACACACCCTGCTACAAAATTCATAGTGGAAATCAAAACAAAAATACTTTTACCAAACAATGAGGAATGCACTAGAAACTAAAACATTATAAAAAATGAAATGAAGCACCATTATTTTATCGATTTGAAGTAAATAGAAGATTTACATTACATCACACCTCGGTTAATATACAACCATGAATTTCTACTCATGTGGCTAAAAACTACTATGAAATTGTCCAGAGGGTAATGGTCTGCATGTATGGGCTAACATTATGTTCTCCCTTCCTATGTGCTCACCCAATTTGAAATATTTCTCTCCAGTCCACCTTCTACGATTTCCTTGGTTAGTGGTTCAACAACCCCATTCAAAATCATGCTCCATTTCTTTTTAAAAATCATCCTCGACTCTGAAATGATTTCCCTTCCCTCCAAGAATGATTTGTTACTCAAACCATCTCTCTGTCTTCTGGATTTCTTCAACTTCCTTTTGGCCTTGGGTCACATTTTTTCCTTTATCCATGAGTTCTATGTGACTCATCTTGAATGCATACCAGTTTGGAAAAATCAAATGCATACGACCACATTGTTTCAAAAAAATAAATATCGTGACACTTGTAAAATTTCATTATGTGTGTGTGTTTTAGCATGACACTTGTAATATTTCTCTATACATGGCAGTTTCAACAAGAGTTTCAGCATGTGTTTCAACATGATTTTCAATATGAGTTTCAGCATGTGTTTTAGCACGTGTTTCAACATGAATTTCAGCATAGAAAGAGAAGTTGCAGGAGTAATCAACAATTCTAATTTACAACAAAGTGACTAAATAAAATGGACCACTAACACAGTCCTTATTCGACTTATTTCCTATTTGCAGAATGGAAATATTTTTGGGTGATGCAATTTTCCCAAGCCCAAGGCTACTCCTACATCAAAATCCCTTGTAACAGGGAAAAAAGGAATTAAGGATCTTCCGGACATGGGATATGAGGCCGTCAACAAATATATGAGAAACAATTATCCTGAACTCCATGTAACAACCCTCCTTGGTGAAAGTAACCCTCACTTCACGGGATCACCCTCCAAGTTTACTAAAAGTGTGATACAAAATTTTCCTCAAATATTGTGGGAAACCCCCCATGGTCACCTATGTAGATACCTAAGAAAGGTTACTAGGTTTACCAACTTGCAGTCGGCCTCCGGGGGGGTACAATCAATATTCGGTACCTAACGTATGGGCAGGTGAAAAATTATGAAGCTCTTCCAGAGGACTTAAAACAAGTGGATCGGTAATACTCATGAGGACCTCAAATAGATTCAATATGCATGAAGCACCAAGACCAAATGAACCAGTAAAACTCAATAAAAACCCCCAATATACACTCTTTCCACTACAATTGGTCAATCTTTGGAGAGGTAATATTCGAAGCTCTTCCACACACGACCTCATTTTTATCCCCTGTGTTAGAGGGGGTTCCTAGATATTCCTATAAGACAGTTGGATTTTGTCACTCCTTAGTGTTCTATGGTCTTGTTTTAGTGGCCTTGGAGAATTTACTCTCCACCCTACAACCAAGACCCTAAAATCCTAGACTTGTTGGTTTTCTATAAAAGAAAAAGTCTAATTGATTTTAGATTATGTGCTTGTTCCTTTATGGTTGTTGTTACTCAAAAGGGTAAATGGAATTGAAACTTATGATGTGATCACTTTGAATCCAAGAAGACTTCAAAATAAAAAATGAATGGAAGGAAATCTTTAGTTTCAATTAAGCCTATCTACAGAAGGAGAAAGAAGTTTCAAGAAAATAAACAAGTGTAACATTCAATGCAAGAAACATGAACTACTCTTTGAATGGAAAATGTGTTTGATATATGAGTCAAAGAAACTGTAGGATACATGATTCTCCACCCACTAACTAAAATGGAAGAAATAATTTTTTTTTTTAAATGAAATGAAATGATTTCAAGTGCAATTTTTTCTGCCTCCTTACTTTCAATGAAATATTTCAACGTCTAGGCAATGGATTATGAAGAAAAAAATTGAAACAAAACATGCACTCAAGAAAGAACTGAAGGAATCCAAATGTCAGAATGCTTCTAGCACAAGTTCAAACAAGAACACACAAATGGAAAGTAGAGAAAAACACTTCTTGTAACCTCATAATTTGAGTGGCAAGAGTCATGGATTAATGGAAAGTTGCAATAATACCACAAATATTTAGACACTCAAAGGATCAAAATATTTCCAAATAATACCATAAGAAGCTAAAAAAAAATGCTCAAAAAAATACTTGCAATCCCAAATCAATGAGGCAGACTTCAAAATCAATCAAGTGAAACACTTAAAAAGTCTTGAAATCAAAATAAAACAATTTTGAAAACCTTCATGACGAGGATCAAACTACAGGTAAGACGGACTTTGACCAAAGGATCAAGTTATCCCAAGGCATTCATGCACATTTCACAATTTTGACGGATTTGAAAACTCAAAAGAGCCAAGAAAAGGTGATAATTATTCAACTTTAATCAAGCAAATCCAAAATCAAGTTCAGAGGACTCTAATGCAAATATCTGAGGCAAAACAATGATAAAACAGAGGAACAAAAGGTTCCAAATTCACTCAAAAGAGGGAATATCACCCATGTTACCATGTCCATAGGGTGATAAAAATGGGACCATCACTCCCTATACCAATATTGAGGGGCAATGATCATGAAATTATCTCTCTTTGTACCCTTATGAGGGAGGGATGAAGTCTTGAAAGTGGAGGAAAAACACAAAGTTTTACCCAGATTTGAATGGGATTAGGTGTTTGGCTCAAAGAAATTCCCAATGATGATGTGGGAAGGGGAGAGATCAAACAAGAAGCATCAAATTCAAAAATATAAATCAAGAAATATTTCAAAAGGCTAGGAAATACCAAGGAAACATTAAATAGAATAGTTGGTCCCTAGTGGAGTCACCAATTTTCTATTGTGGTGAATTCCCCCTGCAGATAGGTGAAATTGCCCTTGGATCAAGACCCCTTCTTTAATCCAAGACAAAAGGGAAACAAAAGGTAACCACCTTCCTTTTATATTTATTTCAACAAGTAGGATAGAAGAGATAAATTAATGGAACACCTTTTTATGATGGTTTTCCTCACTGCTCTAGCCTTTTGACCTTGATATCCAAGCTCCTAGGCGTAAGAAAAGACTTGCAAAAGAACAAGATGAGATCCCTTTCTTCCACATTATAATGTTAAGTAAAAATAGATCTATTTACAATTATTTTCACAACTATAGACATGTAAACACTTAAACGCTTAAACATGAAAGGAATAGGCCAAGTTATTTATTAATGAAAAGCAATAATTAAGCACTTACAATCCATTTTGATGTTGCAGGAGCTCCTCCAAGATCTCCATTCTTTCCCCTTGTATATCACACGATCATAAGCATGATGTTCCTCAATTATCTGGCCCCTTTTCACTCAATAAGGAACTTCATTATATAGTGGTTTGAGGCATAACAACTTTGAGATATCTTGGGAAAATGGTTGAGGATTTACCTCATGAGGTTGGGATTTAGTGCCTAGGATGGAGAAAAGAGATATGGATCGAATCCTTGACACAAACAAACTTATATATCCCCAAATATTTCCCTTAGAAAAAGGTGGAATGGTTGCAACTTCTTCATCGTGTTGATGATTGCAACTTCATGAGACATCCTCTAGATCATACTCCTCTAGACTGAGTTGAGATGATCTGTGAGAATGCCTATGTGATAGGCGAGTCATACTCCTTTGTACTGAGTTGAGATGAATTGTGTTGGTCTCTTTTCGTGATCCTATGGACTGAATTGAGATGACTTGAGATGGTCTCTTGTCATACTCCTATGGACTTAGTCGAGTTGACTTGAGATGGCTCTCCAGTTCAACTCCTATGGATCTAGTTGAGTTGATTTGTTTGAGAGTAATGTCCCTTGTGGATGAGCACATGTGGACTTGTCCCTAGTGGCAGAGCACTAGAGGATGTGTTTGAGAACCCTTTATATATTTTCAAATAGTAATACTATTGTGAAACCCTAATTTGTATTGTGAAGGGTACAAGTCGTCCCTATTATGTAAATACAATTGATATTATGTGAAATACTAATTGTATTATTGAGTTGTAAAAGTTGGCCCTATTGTGCCAATAGACATGTCTATTCATTGAGTTAGGTCATGTATTTATAAGAGATATACATCCCCATTGTGGATCATATCTCATTCTCTCATAACACATTGTGGAGATTTGAAATTTAGTGCACACTTCTTATTATGCGCTATCTTTCTTGGTCATGGAGCACCCTCTTGTGTGCGCTAAGGTTTATGGTCTGAAGGCTCTTCTTTTGGAAATATAGTACATGATTGTTGGGTTTTTCCCTTGGTTGAGAAGAGTTTTCCCAGGATAAATTCTTGTGTCTTGTGCATGAATATTCTTCTTTTGATATTGGTTATTGCAGCTATTGTGTCATTGCATTGCTTATGGTTCAAGTTCATGCTAAATTGAAGATAAACTACATTGTCTTGAGCTCTGAATAAAAATTCAACACATCGCTCCCTTAACACTTAGTATAGGGATACTATCACTCCATAAGATACTCTAGGGGATAGATAGTCCATATTTCATCACTCCTTGTGTATGGGAAAGGGGGCGATGATCCTCAAATAGGGACAAAACCTTAAGGAAAAAAAATTAGTTTGACCTTCAAATGATATATTTATCTTTTGACTTGTCTAGGAAACATGACAAGAACTCCCACATGGTCATGAGTTTGTGACACTTAATAAAGTGAATGTGACACTTAGTAAAGTGCATGTGACACTTAGTAAGGTGCATATGACACTTGATAAAGTGAATGTAACACTTAGTAAGGTTCATACAACACTTGATAAGGTACATACGACACTTAGGACACTTAGTATAATGTGATACATAAGTGTGACACTTAGTATAATATGATACATAAGCGCGACACTGACAAGTGTGGGAATTTGGTGTGTAACACCTACCTATATTACGTGAAACAATCTCTGCTCATAGCACTGATTTGCAATGTGCTAACACAAGAATCCACCTGAATTCCTTTGGTAAGCCAAGAAATTATGAATTGTGTAAACTCGATCCAATTCTTAGAAGACCCTTCTCTAAGCATCCCAACAATAAAATTTGGAAACATTGCAGTCCCCGGGTACCCACTACCATGAATCGTACTCAGTCGAGGTATATCAATGAAGTCAGAAACTATCAATCCATGGCTACACTCAATCCTGGGTATCCTGAGGGAAAAATTATCTCCCCATATAGAAAATAACTCCACAACGTATCTCACAACATCCCCACAACGATGTGGATTGATCACTACCTCAACTCTATTGATCACCATCCTCATCTAAAGAAATCCAATATTAAGAAGAATGCCACTATCCCACCATCAAATTGGAAGGTTACCACTACCAATGATTTTTTTTGAAACCTCATTGAACCAATCCGATAGAGCCTAGATATCCTCTCATGCACCCTGTGCATGGATCACCCAGTCCAAATGAAATAACTTTTTCATGGCCATAATCTCACCTGTCTCACCCAATTAACTCGGGTAAACCTACCATGTCTTGATGTATATAATGAGGGCATAAAATAACAATAATAGATTCCTCTACCACTTCCTCCAAGACAGGAAAGAGACCAGTGCATTGTGTTAAATTTTAGAGTTGCTATTAAGTTATTTTCAATTTACTAGACAATAATAGCATAAGTAGGATCACTGAAAGATACACAATCACAAGGTACACAAAATGTATCTTGGGGAACCCTCATGGGGGAGAAAAAACAACAAAACTTCCTTAATATAGATTCCAAATACAATGCCAAGATAAAAGACCAAACACAAGAGAATATCCAACACTGGGCAATGTGCCTCTCTCTTCCTTCTTCCGACAACTACAACTTCCCTCAAACTTGCGCACTAGATGAGTGACTTGAGTGAGTGAGTGAATGAGGTGCTAGCCTCTCTTATTTATACTATTTGAGGAGCACTAGGGTGGTGTATCTTCATCAAGTAGGGCTGACTTCTTCACTTAGTGGCTAAAGCCACTTAAATTATCCCTAGGGGCCGACTTCTCAATTACCATCATATAATTAGGGTTTGACCAATCCACAAAAGGGGACTTGGTCATACAAGAGTCCCGACTTTATCAATCCACAAAAGCGGATTGATATATAATATAATAACTTAATAATAAGTAGAATATTCTTTGCAGTTACAATATTTCAACACTCCCCCATAACAATAAGGATATTCTGCAACATCATCACGAGAGAGAGAGAGAGGGAAGCAACATCAACAACATATGGAACACTAAATAGCATATCTATATATCATAAGAAGTTTTTCTCGTCATCAATAACATTATCATTCATAGAATGGAGCTGGAGTATCATCGACATTCACAGCGTGGAGATGGAATATCATCATTGTCACCATTCACAACATGGAGCTAGAATAGCATCATCATCATCGTTCACAGCATGGAGCTGGAACCTGAAACATCAACATGATTTAGAATAAAAGATATAGCAATAACATCAACAACAACACAAGGTTGGAGAAACAACATCATCAAAACACTTGGCTAGAGAAACAACATCATCACAGCATGAGGTTGGAGCAACAACATCATCATAGCATGAGGCTGGAGAAACAACATCATCATAGGGAAACAAAATGAGGTAGGTGTAACAACATTTTGTGGTAGTTTAATAGTCCCTAGGGATCTTCCCAGGAATCATAAGATTCCCTAGGATATAAAATCCTAACGGAGCTACCACATGGTACTCTGATAGTCCCTAGGGATATGACCAGGAATCATAAGATTCTCTAGGATATAAAATCCTAACAGAGCTACCACGTGGTACTCTGACATACCATCCTTAACAGACCTTCGAGATCTTCCCAAGAATCATAATATTGCCTAAGATTTTAAAAATCCTTACAGAGCTACCACTACTGACCACAACTAGCATATACAAGCACAGGTACTCT
>ML805077.1:0-13079 GCA_009831015.1 Picea engelmannii | reverse complement strand
AGCCTATTGTTGTTGAAGAGAGATCCAAGTATTGTGGTCTTGGATATGAATGAAGAGATGGAGAAAATTCCAATGTTGAGGAGACAAGGGAAAAAGTTCCAAGAACAAATTTTGTTTCAAGTTCACCTCTTCAAGAAGGCTATAAAGGTGAAAGTTCAATCCCTCCAGCATGCAAGGCTTGTGCTCAAGATGAATGCAAATGTGTGAAACAAAAGAGTTGTGACAGTGATGAGGACAAGAACACTATTGTTGGTCTTCAAAGGAGAGCTTGTAACTCTTCAAATTCATCTCCTCAAAGAGGTGATAAAGGTGAATGTTCAAGGTATAATTATGCTTATCATTCAGTTGCTTTTGATTATGTTAAGCATGATAAATTTGCATATAAAAATGGAAGAAAAAGTCCATGTACATATTGTGGTTTATATAACCATCATATTTCAAAATGTTGGAAAAGATTGACCACTTTCAGGAAACTTTATAAGCAAAGACAATGTGAAAAGATGATGCAAAAGATTTTCACTCATTGTCAGAAGAGGGGTCATCTCGTTGACCAATGTTAGACATTGCATCCAACCACTCATCCACAACACAAGAAGCAGCTGGATAAAAAGATTGGCAAGAATGGAAGAGGAGATTCCATCATCGATGTGAGTCAAGATGATTCACAAGAGGATGATTTTAGCAGAAAAAGTCACCGTTGAGTTGGCTTGGTAAGAAATGGTTGGATTTCTTGAGCAAGTAAGGCTTGCATTTTCTGTTGTAGATGCATATTTCAGCCTTATGTATACATTTATGTTGAGAGTATGACAAGTTGCAGTAGTTTATCATAACTTGTATGATGCAAGTTTGCATGTGAATGCAATTCATGTGAAGGCATTCTTGTTTGTTGCACAACTTCGCCAGGAGGATGTAAAAGATGGGTATGATGTTCACTTGTTACAGCCAAATATATTTTTCATATTCAGCTCTTATGTACCCACATGTTTCAGGTTTATGTACTTATGTTTTTACTAGAAGGAGAGTTGAAGAGTCATGCACATGCATTTGTTTTTGTGTATGTGTAAGCAGTGAACTTGGTGATAGTTCATCATGAATGATTCATGATTGTAACATGATTGTGTATCATGTTTTTCAACTTGTCATTGGGAAGGTTGATATGTTTCAAATGATTGTTGATGATTTTCTGACGACTATGTTGTGTCGATCATGTTTTTCGACTTGTGTTTAGTCGATGGTGTTTGTTGGGTTGTAAGTTGATTTTGAGTACATAGAGATACAAGAAAACACCATGTGCTTTGATGAAGTACAAGATGCAAAAATTTGTTTGAAGAGAAAAAAGACTTTGTTGGCATCATTTTCAGTCTTGTATAAATTTGTTTTCAAGATTGATGGTTTTCTTGGCTTGTGACAAGATGTCGTAGGAAAGTTTTTGCAGCCATTGGAGAGCGAATTGTGTTAAAGCCAAATAGTTCACAAGAGGGACTTGATTCTCAGTGGGAAGGTTGGCAGTATTACAAGCACAAAGAGAACAGTGGGTCAACAACAGCCAAAGAACAATGGTTGAGGGACATAGCCAGTTGCAGTGCAAGGCATGTCAAGATATCCAGGTGATTGTCAAAAAGACTTTTCAAGTAGAATCCATTGATAGAACTTGAAAGAAGAGGAGTATTGAATCTCAAATAGATAATCATAGGATTTTGTGGGTCCAAAAGCCTTTCAGTGGGAAGGTGTGATCAAAATTTGGACCAAGGGTCAAAATTTAGCTCAAAAATCAAAGTTCTCGGAACTGCCTCAAAACAAACAGGTGTGTATCCCTCGTCATCACAAACCCAACACAACACATTTGGGTTCAAACAAACGTCATATGAGAGAGATATAGCGATCTGTTTGAATCACCAAACAGGTAAATTTTTTTGGCTAACTATACAGTCCGTACAGTCCGTACATGCTGACGTGGCAAAGGCTGTATGCTAACGTGGCAGAGGGCGTACGTCCAGGTGGAAGTTGGTGATGTGGCATTCAATTATTGGTATATTTGGGTGAATCATGATGTGAGATGTAAAATCATTTTGGTAAATGGTGTGGTGCCATGTGGCACCATTGTATTGGTTGTTTGTTCAAAATTTTATGGAGTCCACCGGACTTGAACCCCGGACCTCCATGCACATGCAACGCTTTAGCAATGGCCGCCTAACCAACATACCACACATTGTTACTTGTTATGTATATGGGTTATAATGTATTTGAGTTTGTATATGTGTATGGTTGGTGCGGGGTCAGGCTAGGGCTTAGCCCCAATCCACGGTTGTATTGCGTATAACATATGACCATACAGTCCCGACCACAGAGTTTGGTGCACATTTTGAAAGGTCAGCCTCCAGTTCCACATGACCACCATCCATATGACCCTGTCACCATATGCACATGGGAGTTTGGTATTTTAAATGGTTAGCCCCCGGTTCTTATGTGCGCCCATATGACCTTAACCTTGGCGCGGGGGTAAATTTGGTTTGTAACAAATGATTAGCCCATGGTTTCGGGTGTTTACCCATGTGACCTCGGTCTTGGCGGTTAGGGGCTGGGCGCGCCCTAACCATCCTATAGTTTGAACAATTTTGTGGTTATGCACGTGTGCTAGGTTTTAGCAAAAATTTGGAGCGTGTTCTCGGTTAGAACACCCAGAGCTGCGTTTTGGCGAACCAGAGACAACAAGCTTGAAGGAAGAGAATGGCAGGAGGCCTATCTTCTTCATTTTTTGGCCGAATGAGGTGCCGTAAAAGCCCAGCTAGGGGTTTTTGGATGTTCTGAATCCATTGACACTATTTTCACATCCATTTGAAGGTTTATTTTTATGTTTTTAACCATTGAAGTTTCAAAGAGCTCTAGGGAGCTTGAAGCCCTCATTGTTTGAGGTCATGCTCAGATGAGCCTATGTTTATTTTATGTGATTGAATAATCATTTTTGACTAATTATTATGCTATGAACACTTTAGGATAGGTTTCAGATCCATTTGAGTACTTTTACAAGTGTTTTTTCCAAAGGGAAGCTCAGGGAAGCTTAAGGCCACATGTAGAAGAGGTCATGCCTGGATGAGCCATGATCCGTTTTCAGAGTTTTATTAGTCATTTTTGGGGTTTTTATGTATTTTGATCCCAATGGTACAGTCAAAATTTCCATTGGAGTTGATCAACAGCTTGTAAAATAATCTTTGACAAATTAATCCCAGAGAGCTAAGTCCATTGAAGGAGGCTCAAGGAGATGTAGCTTGGAGAGGGGTGAACTCCTTTATCATGTTGTTCTTGTTGTGAGTGTTTGCTAGTTATTATTTGATGCAAGTTATTATTTGTTGTTGTATTTATGTAAACAACATATTTAATCTTGCAAATACCTCACATATAAATATTTAAAAGAAGAAGCATAAACTTAGCACATAATTTATCTTGCATATTTTAACACATGGAGCAAGATCCTGTAAAGTTTATTTTAATGAAGTAGAGGGTTCTTGCATAACATAACAAGTCAGCCTTCTATTTTCAGATTAGAGAGAGAGACTTATGGTATTTTCAAATATTCATTTGTGTGCAGAGATCAAGAACTGTACAACACAATATGAACCTAGTGGAACAAAAACACAATATGCACCTATCACTTATCAAGCTAGATCTATCCTGTGCACAAAAGTATAAATAACAAGATAACAACAACAGAGATCAAAGCATCAATCAGACATACACAACGCAAAATATATGTGGTTCACCCTCCCTCTAGGGCTATGTTCATAGAACTGGGATTATGATTTATTGAGGTAAAGCATATAGTTCTTATCTGCGCTCTCAACTAGCAGATATTCTTTCTATTTTCAAATATTTCTAGAGAGAAGAAAGAATATCTGCTAGTTGAGAGCGCAGACAAGAAATGTATGCTTTACCTCAATAAATCATAATCCCAGTTCTATGGACATAGCCCTAGAGGGAGGGTGAACCACGTACATTTTGCGTTGTGTATGTGTGATTGATGTTTTGATCTCTGTTGTTGTTATCTTGTTATTTATGTTTTTGTGTTAGAACGGATCTATAACTACACAAGATAGATCTAGCTTGATAAGTGATAGGTGCATATTGTGTTGTTGTTCCACTAGATCCACTTGATATTCCCCTAGTTGTAGACATCTTTGTCCTGCAACCCCCTCATAGATTCTTCGGGTGAGACTACATATGCTTTGCAGGTGTTGTTGAAAGGGCTAGTAGCTAGGGCTTGTTGGTGCACTCTTGGAGTGAACCTCGGGTGTACCCCTGTGCCAACAAATGGTTCTGTTGTCAGGACCAGAATCTTCTTGAGGGAATTTCAAGGTGGTTCCCATCAAAGAAAAAAATTCAAAAGTGGATAGAGGATCAAGAGAGGGACTTCGTGGAAGCCCAAAACAAAAACCCTAAGCTGAGTACTAAAGATTGGCTACAAAGATACATCTTCACCAACATTCATGAGATATTCTTTGTAGGAATCCATCAGGAGCTACACGAATGGTTGGCTAGGTTAGTTGATACCCAGTTTGAGATCAGATCTAGACCTCCTGTAGTTTGGACGTCGATGCTAATCCAGAGGGTTAAAAGAGTTGATAATTATGTATCCAGAGTGGTATATCACTGGTTTGATAGTACCATTGGAGGGTATATCACCAAATTTTCTATTGATAGAGTAGAGTCATATAGACAAGCCAAGAGATACTTTTTCAAAGGACCCAGAGGGAAATTTTTTCATTTTCTGAAGTTAAGAATCAAGATTCCCTTGCATGAAAACCATATCTTGAAGATACAGTAGACTAGAAGGATCTAAAAAGGATAATGTTCAAGAATTCATACTGTGAAAGTGACACAGGAGTTGGACATACGTACAATGGAAAAGTATTCATAGGGATTCACCTTGATAACTTGTTTAAGAAAAACTACGGGGAAGAGGGTTTCTACAGTGGAGAAGAGGTGGATCTGACAGACGAAGAGCACTCAGATCCCACTAGGGCAGAGGAAGAATCCACTGAAGAACTTTTCTAGGATGGGCTAGAAACATTAGGAACTGCACAAACCACTAAAGTAAGTAATATCAATCCTCTTCTTGTTTCAAAAATGCTAAGTAATCAAAATATTCAGAAGCACCAGAGTCCTCAGATCACTATTACTAGTAGTTCAACATCTACTTAGACAGGAAATATAGGCAACTCCATGAAATATGAGATGAGGCTACCTATCTTTAGAGGAGATGGATCTGAAGATCCTGATCAACACTGTTTCATGTGTGAGGCCATATGGAACATTAAAAACATCATCGATGAAGCTGTTAAAAGAAACCAATTTAGCACTACGTTGAGGGATCACGTGTTGAGTTGGTATATGAAGCTTTTCCAAGGACTTGTGCAGCCTAAACCACTGAATGAGATCAATAACGCGCTAATTGCATATTTTAAGAAATCTATGTTGGAGTCACAATTTATTACAGAGTTTAAGGAGATCAAGAAGAAGGTAGCCGAACCTGTTTGGGAGCTCGATCAGAGATTCAAGACCTTGACGGGCTGACTAACTTTCAAGATTCCAGAAGAATAGAACAAAGAATGGTTTATCGCTTCTCTTTTACCACATATCAGAGTTCCAATGATTCAACAAAATATTTCCTCGTAGGCAGAAGCATTGGATATTTCCATGAAGCTCGAATTAGCCCCCATGGGAGAGTCTAGCTCAAGTATGAGTCAGATCTTGAGCCAACTGACTAGTTTGTCTCTGAAGGTCAAGGATATGAAGAAGGACAAAGGAAAAGAAAAAAGGGAAGACATCTAGTTTATCAGATGCAAATTAGAAGGCCATGACAAGGAGCACTATCCCCTATTTCATGAATATTTGGCTTCTGGATCTCCAAGCCCTTTGAAGCAAGTCACATTACCCTCGTGCAAAGTATGTAGAAATTGACATCACCCTGGTGAGTGCTATTACATGCAGAAGTATGTTTAGAAACCTGCAAACCTATATTGCACCTTCTGTAAGTCAATAGGGAATGATGATAGAGACTATGGGGTCTATGACCTCATGCATGAAAGGTCAAGATATGTATACAAGATCCAAGGCGAAGTACATCAAGAAGGAAAAAATGCATGATATAACTCCTCGGAAAGAGGAAACTTCAATCCTTGTGGTGGATTAAGAGGACAAGGAAGAGGAGGAGGTATGGGATGAGGCCGAGGAAAAATAATCTGTTATAACTATGCACATCCAGGACATCTAGAAAGGGACTGTCAGAACCCTTGTACCACTTTTAGTTATTGCAACTCCTTTGAGCATGTCATTGAGGACTGCCATGTACTGCTAGAGAAGCTTCAGAAAATATGAGGACCTCAACAGAACCCACAAGTACAACGAATATATGATGAACCTCATGGAAAAGACCCTAGATTCGTTGTTATCATTTGAGGAGGAACTGCTATAGGAGAAGATAGAGTAGCCCAAGGTAAGACTGCAGAAGGTGTTGGAGTAAGGAAATTTGTGGAGAAGACTCCAACATTCGATGCTAAGAAAGAAAGATAGATATTTGAGGAGGTAAGAAAATAATTCAAAGGCGATCAAGGATCTTCATCAAAGACATGATCGGAAATAAGAGAATACGGAATGCCTCATGGATTTGATCAGTCGACTTCGCCAAAGGAGGGAAAAGAAGTAAGTAAGCTCATCAAATTTTTATACACTTGTATTAAGTTGATTCAGGATGAAAATTTTGTACAAGAATTACAGAACTTAATCAGACAGTATGAGCTAGGGAAAGTAGACCCCTTGTTGAATAGGGAAGTACACCAAATTGGTAAGAAGAGAAGGAAAAATAAAGAATTACACTTGAATGTTCAGATAGGAGAGTATGATATAGACTATGTGGTCCTCGACTTAGGGTTGGAGGTCAATGTCATGACAAAGAAAACATGGGCGCTAATGGGAAAACCCAAGTTGATCTGTTCCCCTATCATGCTTCACATGGCTAATTAGCAAGTTGTCAACCCATTTGGATGGTTGGAACATGTCCCTGTGGACATCAACAGAGTTAGAACATTTTCATATTTTGAGGTGATTGAAATTATTGATGACAACTTCCCTTACCCTGGATTGTTAGGAATTGAATGGGCCTTCAACAATTCTACTATTGTCGACCTAAAGAAGAGGTGTATGACATTGGAAAGATATGGCCTTCGGGTCATTGCACCTTTAGATCTAGATGAGGGTCCTCGATATATAGAGCATATCAGAGAATAAGATCACACATACGAACTGGAAAACATCTACAAGATGACAACTAGACAACATGATTACATCAACCCTATAGCCGATGGGAATCTGAGTTGGAAAAGTGACAACGCATGTTCATCAGATTCAGAAGAAGCGCTGGAGAACTGGGAGAACTAGATGTATGAAGTATCCACAAGGATATGTGCTCGACTGAGCAGAGAGGTTCGTTGGATCGGTACAACCATAAGTAACTTACCTACCTTCGATGGTCTAAATCCTTTAGAATCCTTCTTGATGTAATTTGCAACAATTGTACCAACACAACAGAGGTTGTTGGCTATGGACTAGGCCCTGAAAGCCACACCAGTAATATAGTGGGTAATGCATAAAAGAAACATCATAGACTGGACACAATGTCGAACCTTGATGACAACACGATTCTCAACACAAGTAGTAAGCTATGAAGTAAGGTACACATGTCAAAGCTTCCCAAAGGACCATGTACGAAGCTACGAAGAGGCCTAGAGTGACATCGCTCGAGAACAATGGGTGCATAGATTCATTAACACATTGGACATGACCCCTATCAACTGGTACCTTCAAGCAGAGCTGTGCCTCATCGCTACAGATTGGGAAGGAATGATTTAGAACTTTGCAACCACCTTTTTCTTTGAAAGTGAATATCCTTCAATAGACCAAGAATTATAGATCATGAGACAGAAGGTATTCGAGGTGACATCCAGCCTCCCTAGGGAACAAGAATAGGACGAATGGACTGTGCCTCTCCAGAAATTGCAGAGTTGCTACAACATCAATGCCGATGATGATGACAATCCCAGGAAGGTAAACATCAATGAAAAAGAAGGCCAAAGAGATGTGGAATGACCAGGAGTTGAGATTCCATTTATTGGTCAGCCCATAAAGATCAAAAAGGTCAACATTGGGATAGAGGAGACATCGAAGCTTGCCAATGTCAGAGATTACTGGGATGTTTCCACCATTGACAATATTATAGAATTGTTGCACGAATATCAAGACTTTTTTTCGACCAAGTTCACTGATATGAAGGGTATAAAAGGACCTATGGGAGAGATGAGAATACCTTTGAAACCATATGCAAGGCCATTTAAGAAAATACCCTACAGATTGAACCTGAAATACAAGGAAAAAGTGAAGATTGATCTTGACAAAATGTTGGAAGCAGGGATTATTGAACCTATCGAAGAGTCGGAGTAGATCAGCAATATGGTAGTAGAAGACAAAAAGACAGGGGAAATCAGGATATGTGTGGACCTCAGGAAGTTGAATGATGCATGTCTGCATGATCCTTTCTCTACACCTTTCATTGATGAAGTATTAGACAATGTGGGAGGCCAGGAGGTATATTCTTTTACAGATGGATTTTCAGGATACCATCAGATTCAAATTGCCAAGGAGGACTACCACAAGACTACATTTTCCATAGAATGGGGATCCTACCAATATATAGTAATTCCCTTCAGATTGAAGAATTCCCCAACCATCATTTCCAGGGTAGTGGTCGAAGGGTTCAAAGAATTTTTACATAAATATTTAGAAGCCTATTTTGATGACTGGACTGTGTTTAGTTTTTTAAAAAATCATATTGAATGTCTAAGTCTAATGCTAGATAAATGCAGGCAGTGTCAAATTGATTTAAATCTAAATAAGTGCATCTTCTTCTCACCATTTGGAGTACTATTAGGCCATATTGTATGTAAGCAGGGATTGTTGGTTGATCCATCAAATATCACAATTATAGTTGATTTTCCACCACCTACTTCAATCAAACAACTGTGCACTGTGCTAGTACATACTAGCTATTACAGGAAATTTATTAAAGGCTATGCTCAAATCACAGCACCGATGGAGAAGCTGTTGAAGAAGGACTGTCAGTTCAGCTGGATAGACGAATGCTAGCAGAGCTTCGACACACTGAAACAAAAGATGGTCACTGCACCCATTTTGGTTTTTCCAGATTGGAATAAGGAATTTCATGTGCATGTCGATGCGTCTTCTATTGCATTAGGAGCAATACTGGCACAACCTGGAGAAGGGGATATCAACCATCTGTTAGCTTTCACTAGCAGGAAGCTATCTACAACCAAAATTAACTATACCACTATAGAAAGAGAATGATTAGCCATGGTGTACGCGCTACAAAAATTATGACACTACTTGTTGGGAGGAAACTTTAAAATGTTCACAGATCATTATGCACTAAAGTACCTAGTCAACAAGCTAGTGTTGGTGGGGCAGATATGCAGATGGCTTCTATTGTTTCAAGACTATGATTTTTAAATCATAGTTAAGCCAAGAAGAATGAACAAGGGTCCTGACCACTTGTCGAGGTTGGAACATGGCGAAGAACCTACCAGTTTGAAGGATACATTGTCGGATGCACAACTACTCACAATTAGGAATATTGATAACCACTTCACAGTCATAGTCCAGTTCCTATCAATAGGAATGGAACCTAGTGAGTATACAATTCCCCAGAAGAAAAAACTTGTGGTGCGCACTGCAGACTTTTCACTTATAGCTGGTTAGCTATACAAACTGGGACCTGATGAGATACTAAGAAGATGTGTTATGGAGACAGAGCGACCATTGATCCTTGCAGAAGCTTATGAAGGCATAGCAGGAGGACACTACGTAGGGAGAGCAACTATGCAGAATGTCGTGTGAGTTGGCCTTTGGTGGCCTACCTTACACAGAGATGATAAGGATTATGCTATATCTTGTGACGTATGCCAGAGAGTTGAGAAAACATCCAGATGAGATGAAATGGAATTAGCACCTCAGATGACCCTATAAGCATTTGAAAAGTGTGCCATTGTCTTTGTGGGACCTATAAACCCACTAGGGAAACGAACAAGAGAAAGTCACATCATTACAGCGACATAATACTTAACCAGATGGGTTGAGGCCATAGCATTCAAGGACTGTAGTGCAACTAAAGCTACGCATTTTATATTTGATGACATAAAAACCAGGTTTAGATGACCTAAAATCCTTATGAGTGATCAAGGCACACATTTCATCAATAATACAATTGAAGCCCTAACTGGAGAATTTGGATTCCACCATCAGAAGAGCACACCTTACCATCCACAATAAAATGGGACAGTCGAAGAATTCAATAAGATATTGGAGACAACATTGACAAAAATTTGCAGTGTGAATAGGGATGATTGGGATCTAAGAGTACCTGCAGTACTATGGGCCTATAGAACCACTTGTAAGAAATTAACAATGCAGAACCCTTTCAAGTTGGTTTATGGTCTTGAAGTTGTTGTCCAGATGGAATATTTGGTACCAAGATTAAGGATTGTTTCGTTTACAGACATGGATGATACTGGTTCTATTCGCGAGAGGCTTTCACAGTTGGGTGAACTGGAAGAAGATAGATTCATTGATGGGTTCCATCAGCAAGTTCAGAAGGAAAGAGAGAACGCCTATCATGATAGGCACATCAAGAAGAAGGCATTCAAGCAAGGTGAATTAGTGCTGGTGTATGACAATAAATTTATAAAACACCCTGGGAAGTTTAGAATGCATTGGCTAGGGCCATATGAGATCACCTATGTTACAGAAGGAGGAGTTGCGCAACTGAATACTTTGAATGGAAAAATGGAAGGAAGGATTGGTGAATGGAAGTTGACTGAAGTTTTACTATGATAACCAACTGCCTCACAGCTCTCAATAGAAGCAAGGAGAAAAGAGTATAGGTACCAGGTGTAGTTGGATCTGGGCATCAGACACAAAAAAGACAGTCTGCACAAGAAGGGAGAGGAGGCACAAAGCAGAAAGTAAAGGCTACACTGCGCAGTCCAAGTCGAAGAAAAACAAAGGAACCAAATCTGAAGTTCTTCAAGATGAGTCACAGGTGAGTTTTGGGGGCCTGTTGGCCCTTGGTTATGGAAGAAAGTGAAGCACAAGGAAGAAAAGGTAAAAATAGAGCTTCACGGGAGACACAATGACTATCACTGGGTCGAAGTGAGAAGAAGAGTAGAAAAGATGGAGAAAAGTGCAGAAAAGCAAGATATTGGACAAGGAGATCAAGGATGACAAATCAACAAGGAATATGGATTGAGGACAACTTAGAAAGTGGAAAAATCCACCGTTGGATTCTTTGGAGAAACACGTGATAAGGAAGGGAAGGCAAGCCGGTGAAGCCTAGAAAAAGCAGGTCAAGTTGACCTAGGGTTTTAGACACATAGGGTTTTGGTATCTAGGGTTTTGGCACTTAGGTTTTGACCTAAAGCTATCGATGAGGTCTTGTAATGTATAAATAAAGGTCAAGAGGACCTAGGTCAGGTTGTTCATTGAGTATTGACATGATATTGTTGTTGATTCAACTCTATTGTGGGACAGATTATTATGTTGAGAGAGAGAGAGAAGTGCTAACAGAGAGAGCCTTTTGGTATTGTAATATCTTCATCTGTGTGCAGAGATCAAGTCCAGTAGCTAGGTGTGCAGGAGAGGGGAGAGAAAGAGAGATAAGAAAGAATATCTTCTAGCTAAGAGAATAGACAAGAACTGTATGCTTTACCTCAATAAATAATAAGCATAGTTATGTGGATGTAACCCTAGAGGGAGGGTGAACCACATATATTTTTCATTTTGTATGTGTGATTGATGCTTTGATCTATGTTGCTGTTATATTATTATTTATATTGTTGTGTTAGATCAGATCTATAACTTTGCAGGATAGATATAGCTTGATAAGTGATAGTACATATTGTGTTGTTGTTCCACTAGATCCACTTGATATTCCCCTGGTTGTAGACATCTCTGTCCTGCAACCCCCTCATAGCTTCTTCGGGTGAGACTGCATCTGCTTCGCAGGTGCTACCGAAAGGGCTAGTAGCTAGGGCTTGTTGGTGTGCTCTTGGAGTGAACCTCGGGTCTACCCCTATGCCAACAAACCTTGAACCTAGTGTTATCACTGAAATTTCGTCCGCACATGGTTACAAGAACTCAACATCGTCAAACAGTGATGAAGTCATCCATGGACCTGAATTAACACCAAAGCATTCATAAAAGGGACAAAAACTATACAAAGTAGTGAACAATTGAAGGGCGCTATGAAAACACTGGGCGTGCGCGCACATGCACGGAACAGGAATGCAGAAATCGTGCACATGCGCACGATGCATGACTGTTATCACAAAAATCCACACACCTAAGAAATGACACATTTATGAGAGTGGTCATCCTCCCACCCACTTATGGCTCAGCTCCCAAGCTGATTTGACACTCAAATCTAGACTGGATTCGACTGGAGGGCTGGTCAAAGACCTAGAAATGCCCTAATTAGCCTCTTTTCACACTATAAAGTGGTTGAACAATAGCTCAAAGGAATGCTATAAAAATACCATGGATGCACTTCATTTTTCAAGGAATTCAAAGTAATGTTATGCTGCCATTATTCTCTTGAGGACTCCATCGTTGCCAAGAGTATATTTGCACCATTGCATTGGGAAATCCATCTCACCCCTTGAGTGGATTTGCATAGAGTTCTTTCATCATTTTCCATTTTTCTTTCTTGTAAGAAGGGCTTACTAGTGGGGGCCCAAGAGCCCTCCCTTGGAGGAAGAAGGGACTCATAGTCCCCTTTCTTCTTGGTGTATTACTTCACTAATAGATCAGCCTCATGATTGGTGACATGGGTCTTATGGTTCTTTTTGTTTCCATGTCCCTATGCTCATGAATTTAGTTGTTATTGCATTTCTTGGTTTAATTCTTAGTTGTTGTTTTCTATTTCTTTCCCTAACTCTTTTCCTTACAACTGTCCTGCTCAG
>ML805076.1:120313-130393 GCA_009831015.1 Picea engelmannii | reverse complement strand
GAGCTCCTCTCCTTTTATAAGCTGAAGAGGATAAGGTGAGGAGGTTAGGATGATCCCACTAAATCATGAAAGCGAGTAAGATCCAAACCATTCGGAGGCCACCTCACCATAGAAGCTTCTCCTTCTAGAAGCATCGAGAAAATTCTCATTTTTCCCATGTACGAAAGTCGCCGCAACCTGGCTATAGTGTAGCCTGTGAAAATTCCGCGCCCTAGCTATAGTGCACCTGCGGAAATCAGGCATTTCTGCACCCCAGCTATGGTGCAACCTACGGAAATCCTCCAAAATAGGGTTTTTACAGAGGAAAACACAACTTCTTCTCTCAAGGAAAGTTCTTCTCCTTTCTTTCTTCAATAATTCAGGCCACTGACTTCTCTGAAGGCAACAGATAGGTTTACATCATTAACGATCATGAGGATGACAAAAATAATGTGTAATAGAGAGCCCTCCAAATTATGAAGTTAGAATAGAGTGATAGCTGAAATACTTTGTTGAGTGTGTGTAGGGAACAAGAAACACGTCGGTCGGAAACCTGCCAACAAACAAGGAAATACAGTACAATAATATATCATCACTGAGGTAGGCATTCCCATACTCAGAATACAAATGACTCAAAGCATAAATGCTGACATGCAAAGATCCATGTCAAGTAAGATAGGTCATGGCCAACAAACATACACTGTGGATCCATGCCATTATGACTCAAATCTGATCATAGCCACCAAAAATACACTGTGGATCTATGTGTTAAAGACTCAAATTTGAACATAGCCACGAGACATACAATGTGGATCTATGTAATAGTACAAACTAAATATACTCCATCGCAACCTAAATCTATGAGAAAATATTCAGGGTCTTCACCTCCACCACTCTATAGTACGAATCTAACCATGCGATTATAGGTGCTAAAGTTGAACATGGTAGAAACCACTTGATTACCGGTCATTAGTGAATATCGTTAACAAGTGCGAGGGAAATCACCATTAATGTCAATGACACCCAAGGTACTCTGGTACAATCCAACGAATGTGAATTAATGAGTTGAAGTCGAACACTCGGTGGAATCTCCCGATCAATGGTCAATAATGAAAACCCATTGTCGAAAGAAAGGAAACCTGCCATTGAGGCATCCAGGTTCCAAGGTACCAATTGGTTTCTAAGTCTGATTCCTGGATAATGAATTGAAGTCGACAGGAAACCATCAATGACACGAAACGGGTAACAAGATTTGATGTAGATCAGAGTAACAAGTGATTCAAGACTGACTCAGGGATGACCAACGCAATAGAAGGATTAAGGACTGCATAAGTGGCCGACACAATAGAAGGCTTTCAGGGTTGAACTTCTCTTTGAACATATTGACGACACGACAACTGCCTTGGAAATACTGACTCAACATCAGGGATCAAAGACCAATTTGTAATCTTATAAAGGAGTATGATCAAGAGACAAGCGGATTTTCCAACCTAGACACAAAGCAATTGAAAGGGTGTCATGTTCAAAGGTGACTCTTCCATGGAATATAGGTTTAGACACATTTCTTTCCCAATTCCGCCCCCACCATTTCTGGAGAGTACCTCTTTATTTTTACGTAAGCTTGAGGAGGATAACATATGATTGTCAATTTAAGCTCATCCTTCGGATGAGTCCCTCGAAGTATGTTTAACGAACCCTATGAAGGAATGGTTTGGTCCGATATGGGCCTTTCGATGTTCGTTTTACAAGTCGAAAGAAAGAAAACTCAGGGGTTTTTCATGTTTAGAGACTCTGAAAAACACTTAAATAAAACTCCGGTCCCATATGGGTCTTTCGATGTTTGTTTAATGAGTCCAAAGAAAGAAAACTCGGGGGTTTTTCATGTTTAGAGAGTCTAAAAAACACTTAAAGAGAACTCTCTCAGTTCCTTTTTCTCAAAGTAGTCTGATGAGACTGAAAAAGTGATAAACTATCGCCCATCAAATGTTTTATTCAAATAATTTTACAAGCGTGAAAAGAACAAGGTCCCTCGACAATATTTTCATGTTTAGAGAGTCTAAAAAGAGATTAAAGGGAACTCCAGGGGGTTCATTTTTCGTATAACCTTAACGAGTCCGAAAAAGTGATAAAAGTATACTCGGTTACATTCTCATTGATTTACGAGTATGAGAAAGAACAAATACTAAGCTCGGTAACTTATTCTCATGTATTTACGAGCATGAGAAAGAACAAAGACTAAGCTCATGATTGTTTTCATTTTTACGCAAGCTTTAAAACATAACAGGGCTATGCTTGGGATAGATTTTAATTTTTACACAAGCTTAAAAACTAAACAAACTATGCTTGGACCTAGTTTCATTTTTACAGAAGCTTGAACAAGAGGAAACTATGCTTGGGGTAGGCAGTTTCACTTTTACACAATCTTGAACCATAGAAAACTATGCTTGTAAATCCCAACGCATAACACATGGATGGTTGGTACTTAGCCCCCAACTTAAGAAGCTAGTGGCTCAACTTCAGCATGAAGTCTAGAGGCTGGAAGCATTTCCCTCCAAGCTTCATTTCATCCAATTGCAAAGGCAGAGGAAAGGAAGCTTCAAATACTAGACGAAGGAATTGACCCAACAGAGAGAGGGAATAAATGTATTTTATTTTTTAACGAGCTTTCCACAGAGAAGAAAAACTATGCTCGTAACATCTGTTTCATTTTTTAATGAGGTTGCTACAGAGATGCAAAAAACTATCCTCAGGACTAGTTTCATATTTTAGCGAGATTGAAGTCAAAAAATCATGCTCGAAAGATCTCTTCTTGATCATGGTTCCCAAGAGGACAGTTCTCTGGAAGGATACCATGTCAAGGGAGAAAACTCGATCATGGATTCCAAGAGATTTTCACTGGATAGAAGAACAACACTCTGGAGACACCATGTCGAGGGTCACAATAGGGGTAAGAAGATCAATCTCTAATAGCCCTATTGAAGAGGTCACCATGTCAACTACCAGATCCAAGTCATTGTTATCAGTAGTGGAAGGCATGGGAGACAACGCCACATAATTTACTTGTGGCAGGGGTGATACCATCTGCATATAAGAACCACTAAGGGAGGTAATCCAATTAGGACTGATGAATGAAAGTTGATCAATAGTCACAATTCTTCCATTGTGAGGGAAAGATATCACACTAAAAAGAGTGGACACAATAGCTTTCATGGCATAGACATAATCCCGCCCAAGGAGTAAAGTGAAATCCAAGAGGTCTTGGACTACCATGACATCAATAAAGACAGTTTTCCCTTCCAAAGTTACAGGAAACTGAGGAAGGGTCCCTAAAGGTTGACTGGTTCTTCTGTTAAAACATAACAGATCCTACGTAACTGGTGCAAGTTGAGGACAACTCAAAGATTTCCAAGCAAGAGAGGACAAAATACTAATGGACACACCTTCATCTCTCAACGTCTGAGGGATGTCCCGACCACAAACTTGCACTGTAATCTAGAAAGGAATGTGAGAGGGAAGATGAGGTCCAGTTAGCACACCCCAATCAAAACGAATGACCTCATTACTTGGAGGGGGTTCCATGGGAGAAGGAGGAATACCCCCCGACACGGTAGAGTCTATATCAATGAGAAAAACATGGGCAGTATCAGGTTTACTCTCGAGCAGGAGAGTAGGATCGACCGATGGCAAGATCAGATGGACCGCTTGGGTTGCATCCTCCAAGGGGATAATGGGGTCAACGGGTGGAAACAGATCGACCACTTGGGTTTCACTCTCTAGAGGGAGAGTGGGATTGACCAAGGAAGGGATCGGATTAACCACCGTGTCAACTGGTTCAACTAAGGACGTGACTAGATTGACGACTTGATCAACCGAACTGACCAATGGAGGGACCAGATTGATCATTCCATCAACTACAGGTGGGTTCAAAGTAAGCTTGTGACAAGCAGCTGGAAGTTGAGGCTATGAAATAATCATGTCTTCCAGGAATATCAAGGCTGCATCCATACGAGGGAAAAGGTGAGTTAGATGACTCCCTTTTCATAACATACACGGGAACTTGGCTCTACTTTTCTTCTTCCCAACTATGTCGTGATTAGTTGACGGGAGGTCATCAACATGTTGTTCAGAGGCTAACGACATGGGTTGGCGAGGGTGTGTAGACCATGCTTCTATAACCTTGGATAGACCTGGGAAATCCTTAAGAATATGGCTACCCTTACAAAGCCTGCAAGGGTACTTGGGCTTACAGGTTGTTTGGGTGATTTTGACATCATCAACACTCCCAGCACAATCAACAATAACCGGTTTATTTCCAACATGTCTGGCAGTGGTTGGAAGTTTGGACCCTTGTTTATTTTTCTTCTTCTTATTCCTCCATTTCTTCTTCTTCTTATTCACTAAGTTGTTAGCTTCAGAGCTTTCACTCGACGAAGAAGATGAAAGGGAAGAAGACCTTGCAAGTGAGGAAGGTGAAGAAGACCTTACTAGTGAAGAAGGTGAAGGATCAACATGAGATTGATGTTCTTGGGGGAAGGTACTTACAATTGAAGCACTAACTGCATTCGAGATTACCTGAGTGGAAAACAACCATACCGATAATCCAATTGTGAGACCTAGAAGGCTCAAAGTAGCGATGTGAGGAGGACCAATGTTTCCGTAGGAAAGAAAAATAAAAGGTTCCCATGACAAAGGGGTTCCTTCATTGGTCGTTTCGAGAACTGATTCTATTAAAACAAAAATCCAATCTAGAGTGCGCTAGGGAAAACAAGCAGCACACGCTAAAAATCTAGTAAGAAAGCAAGCAAACAAAACCTTCTTGCAATGAACACACTAGTTGGTGATGAAATCCAACATCCTGGGAACAAAGTAAGAAGGGGATGAGATATAGCGGGTGGAAAAGTTACGTTGACGACCTGCTTAATGGACTTATGCCTTGGTGAAAGCTTCCACACAGTAATTGTGGATTTAACCTCCAAGGAGCCCGAGTGAGTTTGGCCAACGTCGATTCCAGGTACCGTGAATACTTTCCCCTCCATAGTCACCTTGTGTAAAGATCCTAAAGAGATAGGCCACTAAGGTTACCAACTACTACAGTGATTCCTAAGGGAACAATCGACAGTCCGATCCACGTGCAAGGGAAGTGTATCTAGCCCGAAATCAACTTGAGAGGCTTTCACTCATCAGTGTGGGTATACCTTTCAAGCGACCTCCATAATACATGCAATCTCTACACCAAGACCAACAAAGCAGGGTGAGTAACTCTGTCAGTCTCAATGCGACCATAGGTTTGACCCTTGTGTGAGAAGGGCTTCCCAGGACAAAATGTAGCAAGTGGATTTCACCGCTCCCTAATGCAAGATTCTATGTTTGTCTACAGCTTTGGAAAGTTATCTTTCACACCTATTCCAAAGCCCTACAACTAATCTAATGTAGGTTTGCTACCAAGAAATATAAAAATGTCTAATCAATTTTTATAAACATTTTATTTTATGGCTGTTGTTACTCAAAAGGAAAAATGGCGTGGACAATATGGTGTTTTGACCAACTTGAAAGTTATGAAAAGAGATGAAGATGCAATCTTTTCATTTTGATGAAAGCTATGCTACAAGAAGGAGAAAACATTTATCATTCCCATATGCCCAATGTCCCAAAATTTTAAAACTCATCAATATCAATATCTTCAAGAAATGAGCAAAATAGACTGTACACCAATACACGATTCATGCCCCCCTTGGCCATGAGGGGGGAATTTTTTCAGAATTTAAGATCAAAAAATGCCAAGAATCATGCAATTTCGCTACTTAAAATGCAAAGATGCCCTCAATCTAATATAAGGAAAGAAATTACAATTTTTTGTTTCAAAGAGACACTAAAACAAATAGCAAACCACTTCAAAACAAAAAAAACTCAAACTAAGTTTCTCTTTTAACACGATTTATTCAGAAAAAGAAGTATTCTTTCACTAAACAATTCTAAAGAAAAATGATGCTTCGTAACTGAAAGAAACTCAAATCAAGAGACTGAATCTTTCAAAATCAAACAAAACAAAGATGGATAAAAGTAGTTTCAAAGCTGTCAAGCAGACTGTAAACAGATCATAATCAAACCCAAAAATTCACCCCAAAACCAAATCCAAGGTCTGGGTAAGGAAAAAACCATAAAAAATCAAAATTTTCACAATTTCCACAGGTTGTAGACTAACACAATGTGGAAATCCTTGATCGCCGCAGGCTAGAAATGGGTAGGGTGTGGAGTTTCTGCACTGGTCTAAATAGGTAGGGTGTGGAAATCTAAAGTTGTCGCACTGTCCCTCAAAGCAGGGTGCGGAAATCAAACAAAAATGGAAAAAATTGAAAATTAAGAAGGTTTTCTAGTGAAGTTTAATAGTCAGAGAGTCAAGCTAGATCTCCCAGTGACTCAGAAAACAAAAAACAAGAAATCAAAGCAAGAAAGAAAGACAAACTAGGAAAACAATTCGTTCCCTAGTGGAGTTGCCAATTTTGTTATCAGGTAAATTGGTGAATGAGGACATAGACTAATCCCCTTAGATCCACCTAGATCTAGAACAAAACACGACAAGACATGGCACTTTACCTAGGTTCTAATCATCAAATTTACTACCAAACAAGAGATGATAGACATACCTTTAAATGTCGCTTCCTTATGTCTTTTTTATTCTTGTTTCACTCCGGTTCTCTTGTGATACTGATCCTGCAGTGAGACACAAACCAACCAAAGTGAAAGTAGTAAAGTATATTCAATGACGACCTATGCATATGATCAAGGAATTATGAAATAAAATAAAGATAATTCTATGGGAAAGAAGCATGCCACTGTATTATATTAAATAATAGGAAGAAAGATTACAACCGGATGCCTTGATGTCCTAAGGTTCCTCCCAATAGTTCCTTGCTTCCCACACACTTCTTGCTCCAAGGATTCTGAGACCATGGATCTGATAGCTACTCACAATCTATCTTAACAAAACTAAGCTAAATTTCCCAAGCTCAATCCAACTCAATCAAGGTAACTTTCTCCATGAGAACTTCTCTCCTTTTATAAGTTGAAGAGGATAAGGTGAGGAGGTTAGGATGATCCCACTAAATCATGAAAGCAAGTAAGATCCAAACCATTTGGAGGCCACCTCACCATAGAAGCTTATCCTTCTATAAGCATCGAGAAAATGCTCATTTTTCCCACGTACGAAGGCCGCTACGACCTGGTTATAGTGAAGCCTGCATAAATTCTGCGCCCTAGATAAAGTGCAGCCTACGAAAATCAAGCATTTCCGCACCCCAGCTATGGTGCAACCTACAGAAATCCTCCAAAATAGGGTTTTTATAGAGGAAAACACAACTTCTTCTCTCAAAGAAAGTTCTTCTCCCTTCTTTCTTCAAGAATTCAAGCCACCGACTTCTCTGAAGGCAACATATAGGTTTACATCATTAATGATCATGAGGATGATGAAAATAATGTGTAACAAATAATGGAGAATAAGTCCAATGCAAAAATACATAATAGAAGCTTCTGCTTCTAGAAGGATCTTCCTGTAGATGGTTCTTTTGATAGACATATCTAGTATAAATAGGAGTTGAGGGTATGAGAAATTTTGTCTTGGATATTATTGTAATAGAGCTTTGCTTTACTGGAGGTTGCTCCCTCGAAGAAGCAAGTGGACATTGCTCTGATTAGTAATCAAAGTGTTCTTTCTGATGTTATTCTGGTATCATTTTGGTATTATTGTGGTGTTGTTCTTGTTATATTTTTCTTCATCTGTCATTTCTAGCTGTTTATTTATGTTTTGCATACTTTGTTATATCTGGAATTATTACACATACTCTAATTTTTTGAACATAATTTCGCAAAAAATAACATTTTTTCCTTTAACATTAAATTGTACTAAGAAATTATACATCAATTTTGAATATAAATTTCAAAATAAAATTACATCTATCTATCTATCTATCTATCTATCTATCTATCTATCTATCTATCTATCTATCTATCTATCTATCTATCTATCTATCTATATATATATATATATATATATATATATATATATAATGTACCAATAAAATCTTTACATTTTTTTTATTCAAAAGAAGAAATTGACTCCCTATACATAAAATATGTTATTAGAAGAAGTTGTAGGTTTTGGAGCAATGATTTTACTTAGTTCTTATACCAAACAACAATTTTGTAACTAATTTGCAAGTTGATTCAAAATGAATCATAATATAATTTGTCATCCATTCTAGTTCTTTCTAGGTGGAAAATCAAAGCCATGGCTTAATTGGACCCATTAGGGGTTATTTCTTGTTTGGTAATATGGGATCGTGAAACTTTCATAACTTGTTTCAGGGATTAGATGAGCATTTTAGATCATTTTCTTGTGAACAAAGTTCACAACTCCTCTATGACCTCTGATCATCAAGAGTTTTGCAAAGGTCCAAGGAGTGCCTCAATTAGAGTTTATATGAGGTAATTATGTCTCTAACAAGTTGATTGACATATGTTATGACCATTGCAACACCAAGCGAATATCACTTCAACATACATTATTCACATAGGGGAGGTGGGGAATGCAAAATTCCTAACCATAACCCTAATAATTATCATGCATGTTAAAAATTGAGCCAGGAGAGAAGAAATAGGTTTTGTTCTTATTGCATTGATTTGTTGTTCAATAATTTATTATAGTATATGAGTGGGATAACATAATAAAACATAGGAAGAAGTCGATATTGTAGTGGCCTATCACTGGCTACAATGTCTATTGTACTCCATAGTGAGTCAATATTTCTTTGTATCTTGCATATATATTTATGCACGATCCACTAAGTGAGATGGTCATCTAACTTCCTCTAAATGCTTTGTGACTTTTGGAGGTTATAGGATCAAACCCACCCACATCTATATGTTCACACACTTATCCTGCCTCAGTTCTAAGAAGGGGGTGGTGAGGGTCCTGGACTCGCTCGATGGGCACAACCCCCCATTTGGTTGTTGATGGATAATTTAATATAGTGCAAGGGGGATTTGACCAAATCCTTGGAAGAGGTTGAACTTCCTACTTAGGAAAAAAACTAAGAAGAAAATAACATGGCATAGTCCTCATTTCTTCATGGGTTTTCCCACATTGAGTTTCTTAGGGTACATCTTGTGTTTATTGTGTTGATGGCGTTCTTATTCTAATATTATAACTTTGTTTTATTTTTCTCATTTAGTTTTAATATCAAACATGGTATGCTTAGAATATTATACTAATCATAAATATCACTATTTTATTTTACAGTAGTAATTTAATATCTAATATGAGAAACTTTTGAGTGATCATCTAATCTGGGTGGATATCAGTGGCCACCCACCTATTCCACTGGCTCAAAGCCTAGTTTCCATTTTGGTAGTTTTTTTCTAGCTTTTCGAGTCTTGAACTTCTTAGGCCATTTTGAGGCCCTAAACAACATTTTTTGGGCCCACCACACTCACATTTCAATCGAAGTCAAATCATGACGAAAAAATATGTAGTCCTCATATAGACCTTTCCAACGGGCTATTGTGCACCTAAAACGAAGATCGTATGTAGAAGTTATGACCCTGGGAAGTTGATGTACCAACTTACTCCATCGGGGCCCACATGAATTTTGGCGCTTCATCTCTAAGTGTTAGATTTTTGGATGTTTAGGGCTTTCTCATTCATGCTTTATGTCAAAAGGCCTTTGGAGCATCATTGTAACCAACTTCTTGAGAATGTGTTAAGAACCAAGATAGATCTACAAATATAATCACCACAAATACTGAATATAAAATAGATCCACTAGCAATATATAAGAAACCACACTTTATTATTACCAAACCCTTGAGGTAGGGAAACACCATACAATGGATCCTATTATGGAAGGGATCCTCTCCTATTTACTTGCCTCTTCGAGGGGGCATCCTCCTATTGAGCTACCGCTCCAAATACAATACTTCTCTTCATGTCTCATTACATTGCTTGAACCCCTTTATATAGTGCTACCATCACGTAAGAACATTCTAGAGGAGGAATCTTCTAGAAGTAGAACCTTCTAAGAAGTCCTCTTACATTTATTATATCTA
>ML805076.1:99494-120263 GCA_009831015.1 Picea engelmannii | reverse complement strand
GTCCAACCACCATTGTAAGCCAGGGTCCCATGTCCAAGTGCTCATGTGAACTCCCCAAAGAAGATTTTGGAACCCAATAACCAACTCCAAATGACGCTCCAAAGACTGACACCTATCATGTGGATCCAAATAAGAAGATCCATACACATAGTGGAAAATGGTCGTAACAGAATCTGGAAGGAATGATACCACTGTAGAATATGCAGACTGAACGCTGGTAACTAGCTCTTGATCTGAGACATTGATGTTCTCTACAGAAGGTGGCGTAGAGTCATCAAATAAAATATGGAAGTGGTTGTCATCCCAGAAATGACAACTATCCATATACCAATCATCACAATCGTCCTCAAAATCATACCAAGCATATATTTATTGATTATATTCATCCTTGATGATGTCTTCCACAAGAAATCTCTCATGGATGCTATCCAATGAACTACAAAGCCTATTATTGAGGTCATCTGCAAGGTCATGAAATTTGTCATGCAATGTGTCATACAATTGAGATTTGAATTCTTCAATAAGTTCTTTGAAGTTTTGAGAAGAAATATCCATCTGAGCACCCTATGAACTCTTCAATCCCTCAACCGTCATGAAAAAAAACCAAAAATAGACCCAATAAGTTTCGACAGAAAATCGTGGCTTTTTCTGGAAAAACCCTAAAAACTGCTGAACTTAAAATGCTCATGACTTCACTTCCTAGACTCCGTTTCGGCTGATTTGTTTTTTGAAATTGGGTGAAATTGTGAGAAGAACTCAGATCTGTAATTTATTTGGGCAAATTTGTCCTCCAAATGCTACATAAATAAAAACAAAGCGCGCCGCCGTCCGCAGAAAAAAACCCTGAAAAATTGCAAATTTTAAAAGCTCAATATCTTGACCTTCCGGACTCCGTTTTGGACGATTTTTTTTTTTAAATTGGGTGTTTTTCTGAGAGGAACTCAGATATACAACTCGTTTCTGCAAATTTTTCACAGAAATATACTGAAAACTTCAAGAATGTCGCGGCCCTCTTTTTTCTCTCCAAAAAAAAAATCTGCAAAAATAAAAAATAGTTGCCCACAACTCCGGCCAAGGAAAGTTCTCTGATACCACTTGTTAAGAATCAAGATAGATCTACAAATATAATCACCACAAATACTGAATACACAATAGATCCACAAACAATATATAAGAAACCACACTTTATCATTACCAAACCCTTGAGGTAGGGCAACACCATACAATGGATCCTATTATGGAAGGGATCCTCTCTTGTTCACTTGCCTCTTCGAGGGGGCATCCTCCTATTGAGATACCGCTCCAAATACAATACTTTTCTTCATGTCTCATTACATTGCTTGAACCCCTTTATATAGTGCTACCATCACCTAAGAACATTCTAGAGGAGGAATCTTCTAGAAGTAGAACCTTCTAAGAAGTCCTCTTACATTTGTTATATCTAATTACCCATTTATTATATCTAACTACCATAGTGGGCCTTACTTAATAATATAGTGGACCTAGTCCACCTTACATTGAATGACCTCCACTATTATCACTATGGGCCCTCTAGGCCCCCCCACTACCTCTCTAGCTACCTTACAGAATGAGCGTAGCCAACACATCTCTTCTCAGAGATAAACTACCACCATTCTAGTTGGCTTGTGTGCTTTTGCGTTTTACAATCTTTTGTATTTCAAACAATTATTAATGGAATTTGAGCTTTACTGTATTACTGTGTTCCTTGCCATATCTCCGTGTAATTATTTTTTATATCTCTATTTTATTTCTACCTTCATATCATTCCTAAAATAATCCGGATCACCATCCATGATAGTTTACAAGTTACAATACCTTATCTTACGCCCTTCAATTGGGCACTTAAGAAATACACCAAATTTCTACAAATTTAAATTTCTTAATTAATTACCCAACTTATTTCTTTGTTATTTTGCATTTTGTGACACTTAATAATGTGGCTTATCATAAACCACAAATTTCTTCAAGTGAAAAACAATCATTTCAATGTAGCATTCCTTTAAAGATATTAATTTCACTACTCAAAAGACTAAAATCTCATTCAAGATATCTAAAAAAAATTGTTTCTCAAAAATCCATAATCCATATATATATATATATATATATATAATCATTTACATCATTATAATTATAATAGATGAATTAAGGAAACCATATATACGTTCATTTCCATAAATAATACAAATATATACAACACACAATTCTTAGGTTGTAACATAACTCTCACATGGCATGCAACTCTTTACATGTTCATAAATCCAAGATAATCCAATCCAACTATTTTTTAATCTTAGACTTCAATCATTAAATACAATAAAAATATAGTTATCAATGTTACATACTAGTGCATATTTATCACCTAAATTATTGCAGAAGAGATGTGCAAAAAAATATCTAGTATGAGTTTCAACTCTGTGCATGGGTTGTATTTTATGTCAAATACTTTATTCTAAAATGACACATACAACACATTTGGGTGCTTCAAGCACAAATACATGCTAGTGTGCTGAACAAAAGTCATATTGAGGTGTCATTGTGTCTTGGCCACAATGATAGTCTTACCTTGTAGCTAACTTTTTCCTTACAAAATGTTAACTTTGTTATATTATGGGACAACTTCTCAAAATTTTATCACCAATTGTTGAAACTTACCAATTACTTTAATCTATAAATCCACTTCTCATCGATGTCCTTGTTGTGCTACTTATATGTCTAATATAATGCACTCATTAATTATCAATCTCGGATTTGTAATCAATAGAGTTACAAGACACCAGTAAGAAAGGTAATTTCTAATGTCACGAGTATAGAATCAAACTAGTTTATGTATGCTAGAAACAAATCAAAATAGCAAACTACAATGCACTTTGGTTGTCTTTCACAGAGAGGCTATCTATTCCATTATGACACATGCAAGTATGAGATGGAATTGGTTTGATAGATCAACTATGATGTCTGACCCAGAAAACTAACTATGCAATCCACACTTTTTGAAAGGAAATCACACATCAATCAACATAGCATGGGTAGTTCAATAGTCAATATGTTGGTTCTACTGTGGTTCACAATGAACTTCACTAGTTCTTATCCAAGTAGTTTTGACTATTGCTACCAACATCTATGATCACTCAAGAAAATCAAATTCATGAGAACATAAACAGGGCATATGCAAAAACAGATCAATTAAAGATCTCTAAGCAATTATAGAATGGAAATCTTAATCTAATCTGTACTGCTATCATCCAACAGAGTTAAAGCTTTAGCTGATTCAATGTTTATACTACTGAAAACAAATACTAATGCTAATCTACAAAGAGGCTGACCTTTGTTGGTCGGTGGGCCCTTGCCGCTTCAATAGGTTAGCTATTGAAGTCTACATGAAGCTTTCTTTTAACACACACATTACTCTCACTCACACTTCAAAACATAAAATCAAAACTCTCTTTAACAACTCAACTCATTCTTAATCATGGATAATTAGAATATGGAGATAAAATGACATTCCATTAATCTTCACTCAGGATATGTTCTGTGCTATCATACACTGCTCTACATATTGGTGATATGCTAACTCTCCTCCTCTTCTATCATCCTTGCCATGGATATTTAATAGTCTGAATTGTGAAACACAAGGAGGCAAAGTGATTTGAAAATCAATCAGTTAAGTTTAATCATTCGGTTACATCTTTAGCTTCATCCTCATGGCATGAAGTGCATGAGGATGAGGCAATCAACAAACTATTCTTATCATAGAAAATAGACGTCCACCAATTGACTTAGGCGAGATCTAGCACTTAACTTAGTGCATTAGAGTCTTCCATATTAGTACCGGATCATAACAGGTAGATGGTACCGGATCATGACAGAGCATAAAAGGTGGTACTGGATCATGACAAAGCATGGTCGTTGGTACCGGATCATAACAGTGTATTTTGTTGGTACCAGATCATAACAGTGTGTGCTGTTGGTACTAGATTGCAACAGGTAAGATTTAGTACCGGATGCGTTTGGTACCGGATTCAAACAACAACAATCTTGGTGCGCAGGTACCGGATAGCTGAACTGGTACAGGAATGCTAGACATATAGAGGTCAAGGATTCACATATGACAAATCGAGCATTAGTACATGAAATATTTAATTCCTTAACTCAATAAACCACAAATTGCATGAATTAACCATACTTTACCTTATGACCTTATTACTGGCAATTGGTAGCGTTCTTGTCATTCACTCAAGCTTTAGATATGCCAAAATGGTATAGGTGAAGAGTATAATAGGGTAATGGGAATGCCAATTTCAGGTCTCAACAGTCCTTGAAGTTAGTTTGAAAAAAATAATGTTCAAATTCTATTATTTTAAGATTAGGATTCTTTTAGTGCCTTGTGTAAATTTGAAGATGTCAATGCCTTATAATCACTAAGCAATGTACAACCACAATATGGACAATTCCAAATCACTCTTTCTCATTATTTAGTTGATTATTTCTTTCTCATTATTTAGTTGAGTAAAAATTGTAATTTGTTTTTCTAATTTTCTTTTGTAATTTTTTTTTGAAATGAGTTTAGTCGACACATCTCTTCTTAGAGATAAGCTACCACCATTCTAGCTAGTTTGTATGCTTTTGCATTTTTTACAATCTTTTGTATTTCAAACAGTTATTAATAGAATTTGAGCTTTACGGTATTACTATGTTCCTTGCCATATCTCCATGTAATTATTTGTTATATATTTGTTTTATTCCTACCTTCATATCGTTCCTAAAATAATCCAGATCAGTGGTATCAAAGAGGTCTGCTCCATGTCGTTCTCAGTGCATGTCCCCAATGAGGTCATGGTATATAGAGTTAGGTCTCGAGCTTGTATCCCTTGAGGAAAACCTCTCTCGCACACCTAAGCGACCTTCCATAGCGGAAGAAAAGAGGGACAACAAAATATGAGATCCTTTCAAATTGTTGCTTGAGGAAGCCCTTGTGCAATAGAGGAACGGGATGATGGATAGTTTCACCTAGATCCTTCAATGGATGTTGGAAACAACGGAGGCACCTTTAACCAACAATCACTTCGGAGGTGTGATTCCATTCAAGGTACAAGTTAACTTTGATATTCCTTTATTTGAAGACCATATAGATGCCGATGCTTTGGAAAAGTGGTTAAATCTGCTAGAGGGTTATTTCTCTGTCTATAATTTTTCCAACAGTGAGAAAATAACCTTTGCACTCCTTAAGGCCCTTCCCCATGTCAGAGATTGGTGGGAGAATTACTGTGATCAACATGCTGAGGATGAGTCTGGAATTTTTGGGGCAGGACCCACTTGGGCTGCTTTTGTTGATGCCCTCAAGGAACAATATTACCCTGTTGGAAGCAAAATCCACAATGTTTTCCATGTATCATGCCTAAAGAAGGAATTGAGACAACATGTTGTAGCTAATGAAGAGATATCCACAGTTGATGAAGAGGGGCACTTGATCTTGATTCTAGAGGAGATTTTGGAGGTGAGAGAGAAATTGTTAAGAAATAGGGACATTAAGGAATACTTGTTCAAATGGAAAATTTTTCCTAGAGAAGATGCTACTTGGGAGAGTGAACATGTGCTACAAAAAACATGTTCAGGATTTCTTGTGGGAAATCAATTTCCAATAGGGTATATTGTGATGTTCCCCTCTCCTTGACAAGAAAAAATGAGGACTTAATAGTCTAGTCACCCCTCTAGACTATAGTCCAATGGGTAAAATGGGTTAGGAGGCACTAAAGTGTCACTAAAGGGCCTAATGTTATTTTGTTAAAGTGAATTTGATGAAAGAATAAAAAAATTTATTTGACTTAAAGAGGAAATAAAACAATAACCTTAGTAAAATAAATAAAGAAAATCAACTGATGATCCAGGTGGATATTGGTGGCCACCCACCTATTCCAACTGGCTCCTCATGTTTGTTTTTGTTCAACATGTTCTTATGTACTACTTTGTAATTGTGAGTTATACACTTTTGGTGAAGCATTAATCCCCACACATCCTCTAGGTGGATACAGGTGGCCTCTCGCCTAATCCAATTGGATTATTTTGTATGTTTTCATGTCGACACATCTTGTTGTACTTCCGGGGCCGTCTTCCAGGGCTGTTTTGGGGCCTTAAACATTTTTTTTTTGGCTCCCCACAATCAAATTGTAGACATAGTAAGAGTTTGATGGAAAAATGTGTATCTCTATGAAATACCTTTCCAATGGACTATCACGTGCCTAAAACAAAGGTCGTATGCAAAAGTTACGACCCTAGGAAGTTGAGGTACCAAATTACACCAACTTACCCATAGGGCCCACATGACTTTTGGCGTTTCACCTTCTAGGGTTAGGTTTTTGGATGTCTAGGGTTATGACATTCATGAGTAATATAAAAAAGGCCTATGGAGCCTCATTTTAATCCATTCTTCTCAGACGAATGCACGTAGAAACCACATCTCTTCTCAGAGATAAATACCACCATTTGAGCAAGTTTTCAGTTCTGCAGTTTTATAGTTTCAGCCTATTTCATTATTTAATAGAAGATATTGTTCACTGGATATTTGTGTTATTCTCCATATCTCCGTGTTTGTTGTATTCAGTCTATTAATCAGTTCGTTCCGCTCCTAAATTTGGATCAATGGTATCATAGCGGTCTTCTCTTCATTTATTTTTCTTCATGCATGTCCTCGACGAGATCTGGGTACAAGAAGTTGGGACTTGAACCAATCGAGCCATTACCAGATCGACCGCGCCGAGCCCAAAAAAAAACCATGGGGGACAAAAAGAAAGATGATGGAGTAGGAGATCCTATTAAAATGTTGCTCGAGGAAGCCCTTCCGTGACAAAGGAACGAAATGATGGACAACTTCGCGCAGATCCTTTGATGACTACCCACAAGAGAAGAATCTTTATCAAGTGGCCAGGAAACCCCCTTCAAGGTACAAGTAAATTTTAATATTCCATTATTTGAAGGAATGATATATGCGGATGCTGTAGATAAATGGTTGAATCTGCTCGAAGGATATTTTTCAGTCCACAATTTTTCTGATAGGGAAAAGATCACTTTTTCACTCCTCAAGGTCGTTCCCCATGTTAAAGACTGGCGGGATACTTACTTTGAGCAAAGGACCGTGGAGGAATATATAATGTTTTCGGTGGCCCCTACATGGGATTCCTTCCAGGACGCCATTAAAGAACAATATTACCTTGTTGGAAGCTACGAGGACTAATACACCAGATGGACCACCCTATGTCAAGAAAGGGACCAGACAGTACCGGATTTCACTAATATTTTCCATACCCTACACACCAAATTGGGTATAAAAGACTCTAGGCGTCATATGGTTCTCAAATACTGTGGCTGTTTGGATAGATAAATTCAAACATAAATGGAGTTCCTGGACATCGCCTCTTTGGGCATGACTTATAGATACGCTGTCAAGATTGAGAAAATATTTAAGAAGAAACAATGAGAGTTTGGATCTGCAATCTGCAAACCCCTCACAGCCGAAGTAGGGAAAAGGAAACCCCAACCCACACAGAAAGGGACCAAGTCGACATGGTCACCCTCAAGACAACTAATCCAAGCCGCAACACAACAAGGGCAATAAGAAGATGAAGAAGGACATGGTAAAATGGTGTGAGTACCATAAAATTCCTTGGCACAACACTGAAGAATTCCACTCCAAGCAGTCCCTCGTGGCCGAGATGAAGGATTCCAAGTCATATTCTGATTCCAAGTCAAATCCTAAAGGAGGGAAGCATATTATCGATGTTGAACCCAATGCTATTGTCGCTACCACCAAAGTCTGACCAAGTGAACTAGAAGAACCAGAGGAAGGGGAACACCTCTTTCACTCGTAGATGTGGTTCAAGGGGGCTCCGATTCATTTCATTGTCGACAGCGATAGTCAGAAGAACCTGATTTCAACAATGGTCATCAAGCGGCTAGACTTGCCAATGACACCGCACCCGCAACCCTACACCATCAGTTGGCTTCACCAAGGAAGAGATCTCTGTGCAACCAACAATGTCGTCTTCCCTACAACATCAAGCCTTTCAAATATGAGGTAATGTGTGATATTTCTCCCCTTGAATTTTGTGATGTTCTTTTAGGACAACCATATTTGTGGAAGCATCATGCTATGTATGAGTCTAGAGCCCGTAGTGTTATCATTACTTTGGGTAGATAATTGTACAATAGCCCAGAGGTAGTGCTTCCTACTACTATTTCTTTAATCTATGATAAGAAATGTAGTAAGGTCATTTCACAGACGAGGAAGTTCGTCTTCTTTGTGATTTATGCTCACAACAAGCAGAAGGTCACCACCACATCCGTGGCCTCTACACAATGCCTCTCTTTGCAACAAAAGAAAATGGACAGAATCGTGGAAGAATAAAGAGACAACTTCTCCTCACCTACAGGGGTACCGACACACTACCAAGTCAAGCATCCAATTGATTTGACCCCTGATGCACCTCTACCTAATGGACCAATCTATTGGTGCTCGCTAATGGAGAATGACGAAATTAGGCATCAGATCCGAGAGCTTCTTCAAAAGGGGCACATCAAACCCATATCTTCCCTTTGCAGAATCTCGATTGTACTGGTGCAAAAGAAGGAAGAGACTTGGCGAATCTGCATTGATTACAAAGCCTTAAACAAAATCACAGTTAGGAACCGCTACCCCATTCCTAGGATTGATGACCTTCTTGACTAACTCAAGGGGGAAAATTTCTTCAGCAATATTGATCTAAAGTTTGGATACCACCAGGTTCCCATCGAACTAAATGATGTATGTGTTAGAACCATAAGTCACCCCTGGATTGCGACAGAGGTAAGCCTGATACCCATCAGTATTTTATGTCACAAATTGGTTATAATATGGTCAAATGGGCACAGTCTCAAGAAAATATTGTCTTAACTCAGAAAACTAGACTGGTATGCACAAGCACGTGAGGTGTAAGTTTAAATTCAATCAGTAGGTTGTAGTAAGGGTGAATAGGAGGAATACTTTGGTGAGAAGGGTGTAGAGGTCTGCTGTAGACATCTGGTCTTCCAGCAACCCAAAGAGGAAAGACTCAAACACAAGATCTTCTTGAAATTCAAATCTCAAAGAAACTGAAAGAAATTATAACAACATTACAATCAAACTCCCATCATAACACAGTCACAACAATCCATGTGAATCAGTCATCATAATTCCTTTCAGTAACAGAGGCAAATAAGATGGAGTAAGAAAGATGACTTTCATTAAACAAGAAGTCTCAAATACAAATACATAGCCAGAAAACCAGAAGCTTCATTAAAAACTTACAATACGAGAGCTTTTCTCTACCATCGACCCTTAACAAAATGTCAAAATTGAGTATTTATACTTAGAACAACTTGCCAACACCAAGAGTGTGACCTGGCTAAAGAAATCAAATCTTTGTGTTTGTATCTTCTTCTGTCAGGCTGCATTTGCACTCCTCTATTAGATGCAATATCATATCGGTATGGCTCTGACAGGGAGATCCGTCCATAGGGGTACCATGGGCTGACCTCTCCAAAACCTCCATGCCTTCCATTTATGGATTGAGCCAAGGTTTCAACCACCTGCTCAATTTACATTAGCTGCTTTTCCCCGAAGAGTGATCGAGATGAAATGCTTAGCTGACAACCACGTGCCTACTCTCTAAGGCTCGGAATCTAGCCTCCTTTCCTCTGGCCCCTCCTCAATGTAACCCAGGTCCATGACCCTGTGCTAATGACATCCTGACATTTCGCATTTCGAGGGTTTTCATATGGCTCATCTTCAGATTTCCTGATATCAGAATTAACGAAATCGCTTATCTAACCGACGGTCAAAACTGCTTCTCAACCAATGGCTGCGATGCTTCTTCTAGACTCTGAAATAGTCCTCTATACGTGACTGGGGGGTGGATGCTCCTCCTAAACCTTACTTTTGAATAACCACGGGCCGTGACCTAGAACCTATCTCCAAAGGTGCTTCAAGTTTTCTCTTTTTGGGGATTCCTACATGCTAGACTTCAGAATTCTCGATCCACAAAACCATGAAATCTTTGATCAGGTGCCACATGATCCTCTAGTTTGGACGACCCAGATCATTTCACAACTTTTCACTTCATGACATTTGTTTGTGGCTCAAATCAAAACCCCTGAAACCAAGTTCCGCGACATTTCTTAATCCACTGCCACCTGTCCCTTTACATCGGATGACCCTGATTAACATCGACATTTCGGGACTGGGGGATTCGTGCCTTGCTCCATGTTGAAACCTCCAAAATGAGAAATCGTAATTTTTCTTATATGTTGCCACGTGCTCCCCTAGTTGGACGACTCAGATCATTTCGCCACTTTGCTTTTCGTGAATTTGCACTGTGTTCCATGCTGAAATATCCGAGTCACAAAATCACAATTTCTTGGATCGAGTGACACGTGTCCTTCTGAAATGAACAACCTAGATTATTTCATGATTTCACATTTCACGAATCCTCATGAATCTGCCCTTTGACTGCTCCACTTTATGAGTCAGCGAAATGATAATCTTGCACCACATGTCCTTCTCGGGATCAACGACTAGGATGGAGCTCGCGATTTCGGACCTCTGATGCTATATTTTTTGCAACAGTAATATCCCGATCACCCGATATTCGTCGATCTGATATGATTGATGCATATCCATCATTGGAAATTGATCTTTCTTGCTCGCTTGATTTTATTTTATATCAGACTGCTTCAAGTACTGCGCCTGGTTCTCACGAATGCGACCTATGTATTTTACTTGAATGACTAGCTAAGGGCTCAGGAAAACAAAATATCAGGGACAGATAAGGAGAGGGGAATGATCGGCCTAAGAGAAAACTGGAAGGATGAGGACCAACACTTTTGGGGTAGACAAAGAAGAAAACTATAAGCCGAAAGGAAAAACCTTACAATTGGGTCTGTAAAAGGAGGAGAGACATGCAAAAATACAAACTTAGGTAGAAACCAAAAACCTTTAAGGTTTTGACAAGTTTATGTTATGACATTTATCTCTAGAGGATATGGCATGCTCCTTGCAAGCTGCCAAGAACCAGTATTTCTAGTGCTTTAGCTGTTGGGCTATGGAGTCTAGCTCAAAAATTTCATTGAAGAAAACAAGGAAATATGTACACTGCTTTACCTAAAAACGAAAATAAACACATGGGCTCCATAAAAGAGATTATTTATGTACAATCCTAGGCTAACTGATTTTTATAAAACACTAGGTGAAATAAAACTTCCACCATAGCCACCCAGATTGCTCGGTAATATAATCCTTCTTTTCACTGCAAATGATCCACAAAAGGTAAGGGAAGTATGATAGTAGAACGAGAAAATGATTTGGAACACCAACCATACCCCTAAGTGATAATAATATGAATAGCCTTGTAGGCTCCAGTGCTTTTGGAAAACATATCTCCATGTACAACTCCACGGGGTCACACAATTTATAATCAGGAAAAGTAAACTGGAAGGAAATTAGCTCCTGCGCTTCCTGGTTTCTCACCTATGATTTGATGTTCTCAGAGTGTATAGGTGGGTAGAGGACTGATGCGGGTCGGCTGATCCTAGGTGATACTTTCTCATTTACAGGTTCAAGACAGGAGATAAACTGTACCTTGAGCTCCTCCATTTCTCCCTTGTCTGCTCGGATAACATCTACTAGCTGAGAGCAAGAAGTCTCTTCATGTATATCTGTGGATGGCTCTTTCTCTCTATGATGTTGATCTTGGTAGGAGGTTTCTCTTTCATAAGAATATTGGCAACCCATGCTTTCTTCTTCTGAATACTCTTCAGAGGTAGGTGAGATCAGAACTCTTCTATCCTGCAAAGAGAAAAGAGCAATATCTTGATTCTTTTCTTCAACCATTTCTTCTTTTAAATCAGAGACAATAGGTGTACTAGGGGTGGAAGATAATGCATTCATAGTTATTCCATCATCAATGCTATCATCAATCACATATGGAAGGAATTCTTCTTGAGAAATAGAGAGAGAAAACTTTTCATCCGTATTGGCAAGATACTCACTTTTGTCCTCTCTTTCTTTCTCAATCAGATCTTTACCAAACTCATAACACGAGGAACACTCAATCATCTGCAGAATGTGGAGTGAAAACCTCTTACAACAGTCATAAAATATAAGATGATCCGGGTAAATCTTCCCATAATACTAGAAGCAGGGAGAGATAGACACCATCCAAAAGCATCTTCTTTTAGAGAAAAACAAAACATCTTGATCCAGACATCCTCGTGAAAGAAACCATTTTCAAGCGTGTATGCATGAAATTTTAATAAATGCTCACCGAGATGGTCATGCTTGCTTTCTTTGAATCTCAGAAGATAATAATCCCATTCGTTTATATCCAGCACTGGATGTGGATAACCATATATGGCTATGAAATTGAAAGGGGCAAACTTATGAACCAAGATAGCTGAGAGATGTGGCTCCTCCTTTTCTCCTTCATGGTTTTCCCCAGGATCAGTTTCAAAATCACTATAATCAGGAACCATGGAAGAGCTCTGCTTTTCATCATCCTCGCTGGGATATCCATCAAAAGCTATTTGTTCTTGGTTGGTATCCGACATCACTCCATCATAAGAAGGGATGCCAAAAACCTCTGTTCCAAGGACTAGAATATCCTCTGCATATTCTTCGTAAGAGAGCGGATAAAAATCTTCCTTCAATCCCTCCATCCTTGCAGAAAGAGATTTTACTAGCTCCATCAACTCCTCTGAGGTATATCCTTCATTCTCACGGATTTTGTCCTCATATCTTTTGTCCTCATGGATTTCATTTGAAATAGTCATACCTTGAACAAAGTCTTTATATTCTTCACAACAATTATGACAAATTAACTTGGAAGAATAAAACTGTTGACAGTGTCTATTGAAAGCTGCATGAAACTCTCCTAGGGAGGGGATGATAGCAGGGGGCAAGGATATAAACCACTCACGAGCATCCTCGTCTAATGAGAACATGAACATCTTAATTAATACATCCTCATGATGTATCTCCCACTGATGCATGAGTTCATGAAACTCATGAAGACGTTCGACATGATTGTCATCTCTGTGTCTTCTAAATATAGGCAAATAATCACCCCATTTTTCCATAGTAGGGACAACATTAGAAAAACCGGGAACAATAGAAAAATTAAAGGGAGAAAACCTTTGAGCCAGGATTTTTTCCATTTCAAACCAGTGGAGTCACCAATCAATCATTTAACCATGGAGTCATCAGGTGAATGATATACAGAATGAGTATGTATGGTCTTTTTCCACCATCAAAGACCAAATCTGATCGTTGTGTTCTCCCAGGGGCTACCAGGTGTAGCCAAAAGCAGTCACACTGAAACAACAGAGCTGAGACAATGGAATTGCCAAAGTGGAGTCGCCAGGTGCAAGTTGAAATATTCAAAAGGTTCTGAATTTTGATGCACCTTCAGAATCAGAAGTTCATTGTCGTTCTACCCAGGGAAGATATTCAATTCATTCCCAACAAAGACGCCAGAAATATTAGCACCAGAAGTCACCCCTGGATTGTGACATAGGTAATCCTGATGCCCATCAGTATTTTATGTCACAAATTGGTTATAATATGGTCAAAGGGGCACAGTCTCAAGAAAATATCATCTTAACTCAGAAAACTGGACTGGTATGCACAAGAAGGTGAGGTCTTAGTTTAACTTTAGTCAGTAGGTTGTATTAAGGGTGAATAGTAGGAAGAATTCAGTGAGAAGGGTGTAGAGGTCTGCTACAGACATTTGGTATTCTAGCAGCCCAAAGAGGAAAGACTCAAACACAATATCTTCTTGAAATTCAAATCTCAGAGAAACTGAAATAAATTATAACAACATTACAATCAAACATCCATCATAACACAGTCACAACAATCCATGTGAATTAGTCACCATAAATCCTTTCAGTAATAGAGGCAAATAAGTTGGAGTAATAAATATGACTTTCATTAAACAAGAAGTCTTAAATACAGATACATAGCCAGAAAACCAGAATCTTCATTAAAACTTTACAATACGGGAGCTTTTCTCTACCATCGACCCATAAAAAAACTTCAAAACTAAGTATTTATACTCAGAACAACCTACCAACACCAGGAGTGTGACCTGGCTATAGAAATAAAAGCTTTGCGTCAGTATATTCTTCTGTCAGGCTGCACTTGCACTCCTCTGTCAGACGCAAGATCAGATTGGTATGGCTCTGGTAGGGAAATCTGTCCACAGGGGTACCATGAGTTGACCACTCTAGAACCTCCATGCCTTCCATTTATGGATTGAGCTGAGGTTTCAATCACTTACTCAATTTACATTAACTGCTTTTCCTTGGAGAGTGACCAAGACAAATGCTTAGGTGACGACCACGTGCCTACTCTCCAAGGCTCAAAAGCTAGCCTCCTTTCCTCTGGCCCCTCCTCAATGTAACCTAGGGCCATGACACTGTGCTAATGGAATCCCAACATTTCATGTTTCGGGGGCTTTCATATGGCTCACCTTTAGATTTCCTGATATCAAAATCGGAGAAATCGCTTCTCTGACTGATGGTTAGATATACTTCTCAACCAATGGCTGCGATTCTTCCTTTGGACTCTAAAATAGTCCTCTATACATGAATGGGGGACGAATTCTCCTCCTAAACCTTACTTTCTCATGACCATGGGCCATGACCTACCACCTATCTCCAAAGGTGCTTCGGGATTTCGCTTTTCGAGGATTCCTACATGCTAGACTTCAGAATTCTCAATCCATGAAACTGCGAAATCTTTGATCAGGTGCCACGTGCTCCTCTAGTTTGGATGACCCAGATCATTTCACGACTTTGTGCTTCATGACATTTGTTTGTGGCTCAAATTAAACCCCCGAAACCAAGTTCGGTGACATTTCTTAATCCACTGCCACATGTCCCTTTGCATCAGAAAACCCTGATTAACATCGACATTTCGGGACTCAGGGCTTCGCACCTTGCTCCATGATGAAACCTCTGAAACGTGAAATTGTGATTTCGATTACTTGCTGCCACGTGATCCCCTAGTTGGACGACTCATATCATTTCGTGACTTTGCATTTCGTGAGTTTGCACTATGTTCCATGCTGAAATCTCCGAGTCACGAAATCGTGATTGCTTGGATCGAGTGACACGTGTCCTTATGAAATTAACAACCCAGATTATTTCGCAATTTCACATTTTGCAAATCCTCATGAATCTTCCCTTTAATTGCTCCACTCTGCGAGTCAATGAAATGATAACCTTACGCCACGTGTCCTTCCCAGGATCAACGACTAGTATAGAGCTCGCGATTTCGGACCTCTGACGCTATATTTTGTGCAACTGTAAGATCCCGATCACCTGATCGCCATAGATCTAATCTGCCTGATGGATCTCTGCCATTGGAAAATGATCTTTCTCACTCGCTTGATTTTATTTTATATCAGATTACTTCAAGTACTGTGCCTGGTTCTCATAAATGTGGCATGTGTATTTTACTTGAATGACTGGCTAAGGGCTCAGGAAAACAAAATATCAGGGATAGAGAAGGAGAGGGGAATGATCATCCTGAGAGAAAACTAGAAGGCTGAGGACCAAAACTTTTGAGGCAGACAAACAAGAAAAATATAAGTCGAAAGGAAAAACCTTACAATTGGGTCTGCAAAAGGAGGAGAGAAAGGAAAAAATACAGACTTAGGTAGAAACCACAAACCTTTAAGGTTTTGACAATTTTATGTGATAACAGTATGGAAGACAACCTTCAAGTCTAAAGAAGGTCTCTACGAATGGCTAATCACGACCTTTGGCTTAACAAATGCACCATCCACTTTCATGAGGTTGATGGATGACATATTGAGACTATTCACCAACTCCTTTGTGGTGGTATACTTGGATGACATCCTCATCTTTAGCAGAACGTGGGAATAACACATGCAACATATTCAATAGGTTTTGAGCACTCTGCGACAACACAAGCTATATGACAACTTGGAAAAATTCTCTTTTGGCATGAACAAGGTCCAATACTTGGGATACATTGTTGATAAGAATGGGGTACATGTTGATCCAACTAATATCCAAGTCATCCATGACTGGCCATCCCTGACCACACTGACCAAGATTCGGAGATTTATGGGGCTAGCCAACTTCTACCGACGGTTCATGTTGGAATTCTCCCATAGTGCATGGGCCCTCAACCAGGTGACCAAGGGTGGTGGTAGGGCCAAGTTCATGTGGGGGAAGGAGAAACAACGAGCATTCGATGATCTAAAGCATCGCTTGTGCTCAACTCTGGTAATATCCTTTCCAATAGCCATTTGAGATTGAGACTAATGCATATAACTATGCTGTGGGCACAGTTCTCACTCAGCACAGGCATCTGATGGCATACCATAGTGAGACACTCTTCGATACTGTCTGAAAATACCCCACCTATGAAAAGGAAATGTATTACACTGTACAAGCCCGTCGTCAATGGAAACATTATATTCTGAGGAAAGAGACGATCATACACACTGATCACAATCCTTTGCAGTTGATACAGACACAAGGGAAATTTCAAAACAACCTCCATCATAAGTGGTCCACCTATGTGAAATGGTTTCATATCAACATCAAGTATAAGATAGGTATCTCCAATCATGTCATTTTTTGCCTCATTCAGCCCCCTGTGGATGCACTCACCACTGTGCTCCATTCCTATGGACATGAAGTCTCTGAGTGGCCCCAATTTTATCAACAAGATCTGAACTTTTCCACCACATATCAACTCTTGGGTACAGGCGCAACTGTTACTGATTTTCACATTCAGGATAGACTCTTATGCCACCTGGGTCATATCTGTGTTCCTACAAGCGAGCGTGCAAATATTATTTGGGAAGCCCACTACAGTCGGGTGGTAGGACATTTTGGCGTAGAGAAAACTGTGGTCGTTCTTTAGAAAAAAAATTATTGGACAAAACTTTGACAGGACGTCAACAAGTATATCAGATCTTGCACTGCCTATGCCATTTCCAAGCCAGACATCAAGAAGCAAGGCTTATATACCCCTCTTCCTATTCCCGAGAAGCCTTGGGAATCCATCTCAATGGATTACATGTCTGGCTTGTCATCCACCAAGCAAGGAAATGAATGCATGTTTTTGGTTGTTGATTGTTTTTCGAAGATGGCCATACTCACAACGTGTAAGAAGAATGTCACAATGAAAAATACTGCCAAGCGCTTATTCAAACGAGTGTGGGCCGACTTTGGGATCCATAGACCATCATCTTTGACTGAGACAACATGTTCCTCAACACCTTTTGGTCGAGTCTCTGGTTTCTGTTGGACACCAATCTCACAAAATCCACTACTTTCCACCCCCAAACCGATGGCCAAATAGAGTTCGTCAATCAGATGATTGTGCATATCCTGTGCATGTACAATTCTAAGCATCCACATACATGGGAAAAGAGTCTCCCCTATGTCCAACAAAGTTACAACAAGGCTCTCCATAGTTCCATTGACCATAGCCCATTTCAGGTGGGTTTGGGATTCCAATCCTTGGGACCCATTGATGTTGCACTCCTTCTTGCCACCACATAGACATAATCTTCCCCTGATCAGTTTGTGGTTGAAAAAGCCACCAGATTCATTGAGTGGATTCAGCATGTTCGCCAACAGGTCTAGGAGATTTTGCAGAAATCCAATGCTAAGTACAAGTAACGCCATGATCAACACAAGGTACCACACTAGTTTTAGGTTGGCAACAAAGTCTGGTTACATCTGCAGAAGGAGCATCTCACTAGGCCCCATCGGAAGCTTCACCCACTTTGTTATGGGCCTTAAACTATCACCAAGGTTGTGGGTAGCAATGCTTTTGAGATCAACACTCCACCCTTCCTTGGTCTACATCCAGTATTCAATGTGGACCTCCTTCGACCATATTTTCCACCATTATTGGATAATTCTGAGATCGTAGAACAAATAACACCAACAGAGCTCAACCCTGACTGCATGGAACAAGCATCCATTGATCAAATCATGGACACACAGGTCAAGGGCACTCGCCAACAATGGATCCAGCTTTATCAAGTTGTCAAGGCAGGGAAACTCCTACACCAAGGCAAGTGGCTCAGCCGGGGAAAAATACAACAAAATTTTCCTCACTTGATGGGGGAACTCAACACAGTGGAAACCATTTCTTCCTAAGGGGGGAGGATTGATCCAGGTGGATATTGGTGGCCACCCACTTATTCCAACTGGCTCCTCGTGTCCTTTTTTGTTCAACACGTTCTTCTGTACTACTTTGTAATTGTGGGTTCTACACTTATGGGGATGTCTGAATCCCCACACATCGTCCAGGTGGATATGGGTGGCCTCTCGCCTAATCCAACTGGCTTATTTTGTATTTTTTAATGTCATCCCATCTTGTTGTACTTTTGACACCATTTTGGTGCCTTAAATGTTGTTTTTTTGGATCGCCACAATAAAACTGTAGACGAAGTTAGATTTTGATGGCGGAATGTGCAGCTCTATGAAATACCTTTCCAACAGGCTATCACATGCCTAAAATGGAGGTCGTATGCAAAAATGTACGACCCTAGGAAGTTGAGGTACCAAATTAGACCAACTTACCCTTAGGGCCCACATGACTTTTGGCATTTCACCTTCTAGGGTTAGGTTTTTGGATGTCTAGGGTTTTGGCATTCATGATTAATATAAAAAAGGCCTATGGAGCCTCATTGTAATCCATTATGCTTAGATGGATGCACGTAGCAGCCACATCTCTTCTCAGAGAGAGCTACCACCATTCGAGCAAGTTTTCAGTTCTGCAGTTTTACAGTTTCAACCTATTTCATTATTTAATAAAAGATATTGTTCGCTAGATATTTGTGTTATTATCCATATCTCTATGTTTATTGTATTCAGTCTTTTAATAAGTTCATTCCACTTCTAAATCCATATCAACTAATAATTATAATATGGAGGTATAAAAGAGAGAGGAGGGCACCTCATTCCTCATCCATGTCATTTTCTCTATTTGCTTCTTGGGCTATTCAACTTACGTTTTGAGGGTTTTGAGTAAACAAACCCTAGATACCAACAAGGAGGTGAAATATACCTCTGTTATAGGTCCAATCTTGGCTAAGGAGGTGAAATATTCCTCCCTCACCATTCTATTCAGCTACATGTGGTTTCTACAGTGACAAGGAAGAGGCAAGGCACAAATTAGGAGTTTTCTGCAGGTCTAGCATACTGCTGAAGCTAGATCAATTCGATTTGGGTAGAAGGAGGAAGATTTGAGGATAATATATTTCTCGAGGGATTTTTCATGCCAAGATATCCCTTTGTCATCTATTCTTGGAGGGGTTTCTCTGCAGATTGATTTATTGTGTCCAGGGGGATAATTTCCTGAAGGAGGGTGCAATGCTCATAGTGGATCTAGTGATTTGGAGGGTGATATCACTCCTAACAGATAAGAGATTCATCACAAGTGTTCACTATCATCAGATCTATAAATATATAGTTGATTTCATTTGTTTGGAGGCTAAATAGGAGGAGGCCAAAATTCCTAGAGGTTTTCCCAGCCAGGAAGTGCGCAACTCAGCCATATTAGGGTGCATAAGTTTAGAAGGGAAAGAAATTGATCTTGTTTAGCTTTGCATGTGTCTGCTGAAGGAATTAGAGGGTTTCACCTACACTTATTTTGTATTTTGGAAGAATATTCAGCCCCAAATTTCATATCTTATCTATTTTGTTCCAGATCTATGGATCCCATGTATGGAGGTCAACTTATTATCTAAATAAAGGTCAGATATGAAGTTATTAGGCATTCTATTGTGTTATATGTCTTGTATCTTGTTATATACTTGTATTTTTGTTCTATACTCATGATGCAGGTGTTATAAATCTCAATAAACTCCACCCAACACAATTCTAAGAAGTAAAACCTACAAAAAACACACAAACAAAACACAATCAGTTCAAAAATTCAGCCTAATTTCCTAGAAATCTAGCTTGGGAACATTACATCTTCCCCCTCAACCTACACAACAAAAGAATGGGATCTTCTTCTTTGATAAATAGTCCCTCAGACTGTCCTGATTCCTTTATAGTGCTAAAACACATGTTTACCAAAGAATCTCTCTATTGGGATTCTAGGTATTCTTAGTTGTAGGTCATATTTTCCAATCACAATAACATAATAATTATTATTAGAAGTACACTGGGAAAAAACATAAACATGCATAAAGGTACACTACAAAGTGCCACGTGTAATATTTTACCCATCCATCCAAGATGTACAATAATTCATACCATAACAAAAATAATGAATACATGTTTAGATCCCAAACATTATATTTTCATGCCAATCTCTCACCACATGGTCTTCATTAGAAGCCCACGTTTCACCTCTAATCCCAAGCTTAGGATAACTTAAATGAAGGTTGATAATGAAAGATTAATAATCAAAGGTTTAATGAATTTAGGATATATCAGTAGCTAAGGTTTGTAATCAAGGGTCTAAGGACTTAGGTTAAACAATTAACTAAGGTCCTATCCCCCTTATCCCTCTTTCACTCCCCCTACTTGTGGAATCATAGCCCCGATCTCTTTTTAGTCCTTCCTCATTTGCAATAGTTAGGGATTTCGTATTGTAATCAAATGTATAATTATAATTCACATATGGTCTTAGCTTATAGCCATTTATTTGTTACATTTACATCATATTCTAGGTAA
>ML805076.1:53829-99417 GCA_009831015.1 Picea engelmannii | reverse complement strand
CCCTAAATTGCACTTCAATGCATATCAATACTATATGCAATAAAAACACTTTACATCAAAATTTCGAGTTGTAATGAGTCCATTGGACCTTTACCTACCCTATTTCTCCATTTCAGAGAAACATGACCTTCTTATCTAGGATGCACACTAGTTTTACTTGCATATATCCTTCTATTTCCACCTAAATCAAAGCTTAATCAATAACATGGTTAGGGTCAATGTTATCACCTAAATTTCACTCACAAGTGAAATTCTAGAGAAAATACAATGAAGTGTCACTAGATGGAAATAATGAAAGATAACAACTCTACCTCATAGATACTTTACACACCCTACTTAGCAAGAACATCCTTACAAAAATGGTTGTTTATCCACTTTCTTTTACCTTCCTATGGTAGCACCAAGGATACTTGCGTGGAATATCATTCAATACCCGCACAAGTCCTTTCAAGTGTGCGAGTGCCTCCTTTCAAGTGAACTTATGGATTATAGGCTTGGTTTAGGTGACTCTAGAGTGATGTACAAGGTGAACTCAAGCCTCTAACTCATCAATGTTGATTAATTTGGATTTCCCAAGAGTTTCCATCAAGCATTGGGGATCCCATTTTGAATTAGGAGCATTCACATTGGAATAGTTCTTCTTTGGAGCTTAGAATTTAACTATAAATGAAATCCATGGGGTACCATTTGAAAGGAAGAATAATTGCAAGGTTATGTTGGAGGAATGAGCTTATAGATCCATGATCTCACTCTCCCATCTCTACCATTCATTTCCTTCCTACTTTCTTGTATTTGTTCTTCAAGGAACCAAGAGTTCTTCATTAACCATAGTTGGAGAGAGATTTCAAGAAGGAAGTTGACCCATCCAAAAGAGAGTGTTTGATCCCACTTGCTTCCATTCATTCTTATCAAGTGATATTACAAATTTTATTCTTTTCCATTGCACTAATATATTAGTATTGTTTATTCCCTCCTTTTCTTGTATTTGACTAGTGTTGGAACCTCATGTTCTAATAGTTCATTGCACTTCTCCTAGAATCAGTTGTTCGGGTTGTTGACCAATAGTTGGAAATAGTTGATCGGGAGATCGACCAAAAGTTGACATAAATCTGTCAAGTGGTTGACTAACCCTTTGATTGGACAATCGACTAACAATCGAAGACATTCAATTGATGGATCGACCAACCAAACAATTGACTATGAGTTGGATGCATGGATGTTGGGTCAAGAAAATTTGATGAGATGAATAGACAACACATATTTGATGGAGTTAACTCTAACCACCAATGATTGTATGAGGACAAGACGCTATTTCTAGGAAGTTAGTTAGATCTTGAGACTATAAATAAAGGACCTAATGGGTCATTATTTGTATGTGATGTATATGGTTGAAATGCAAGAAATTATGTATAATATGCATTATGATTTTCTGATCACAATGCACTATGATTAAGTGCTATAATGGTGTATTTAGACACCATCGATCTTTTCTGAAGTTATTCCTCTTCAATTATCTATAGTTCTATTAATTTCTTTCGTATCGGGTTACACCTAATCCCCAACATGGTTTCAGAGAAAGGTTGACACCTCTCCTATTTTATGAAAATACTATTAAGTCAGATTTGTTCATGGTTGACTTTGGGTCAGTGATTTTCTGATTCTAACATGTGGAATCAGATCATATGTGTTATATATCGAAGATGTCTTTGAAAATCAATCTCATTATTCTAAATGGATCAAATTATTCTATATGGGAACTAGATATGGAAACTGTTGGGCTCCAGTTTTGTCATATTTTCCGTCATACAAATACACTCATCATTACACCTTCTCCCTTCATTTCGTCCATAATATATCCCTATTTACACCATAAACCTCCATTATCTCTTGTTATTTATCCTATGTGGTTAATACATAATTTTCCATAATTTTAGTGATTAAAAGGACTATTATACAATAGTTTTATTGATGATGGATTAATCCTATTCTGTGTCCAAACAATATGTTCCCGCACTGGAAGTCATCTAGTACCTGCATTGGAGGTCATTCAGTACTCCAAGTCATATGGTACCAGAAGGTTCTACAGTCAATTGGTACCTACACAGTCGTCCGATACCCACACTTTATGTCATTCGATACCCACACTCCATGTCATCCAGTACTTAGCTCATTCGGTAGCAATTCTATGCTCGTCCGGTACCAATGTTGTGCTTGTCCAGTACCAGTATCAACAATTGTCTAGTACTAGAAATAATTTGAAATTTTGAAAAGATTATAGAAGAAAATTGGGGACATGGGTTTTTTCCAGAACGATGTTTACATGCGGAAAAATGGGGCATAATTCACCTAGATCACATGTGTCGATCTCCAACTCAGGGGGAATGATTATGCAAAAATTAGAAAACATCTCAAACTGCCAACTTGCACCTCGATTTTTGTGCAGATGGTATCAGATCTAGAATTTCTACGATATGGGTTTTGTCTAGAATGTGAAAAATTGAGTAAATTTCAAACACTTTTCCAAAATTCTAATTGGTGTAGAATATATGGGTGGATCTCTAAATCGAATTTGCCCAAATTGATGAAAAACCCAGATTTTTGGGATTTCTACCTAAAAATGTAAAATTTGAAATATGAGCATTGGGATTCGGTCCCATCCACTCATCAATGATTTTTGATGTATAAATAAGCCTCATAGGGTTATGAGAAAATCCAATTATCATTATGGGACATTCATTGATAGTTAAGGTTAGAATGCTATTGTGAGAGTGATCTTCCCTTTTGTAATTTCTGAATTTGATGAAATGAAAGAGTTATTGCTCCTATGCATGGTTCCAACCATTCAAGTGATATGATTTCTTTCAAGAATCACTCACCACCTAGGAAGGGCCCCTCAGAGTGAGTAAGTCTTTCCATATTTAATTTACTTAATAGTTAGATTTTATTTCATTTACATTTTTAAATTTTTGTTCATGTGTAATTTGATTTTTTTATACAGATCCTGCTTGATTGTAATTTCAATTTCATTTTATGAATTCATGTTTAACAAACACTCATATTTTAGTGTGTGGGTTATTGTTTCAGCTATAACCATTGATTGCATTGTTAAATTTTGATTGATCTTCATTGATTTGATTCAAAAACAGAGAATATAAAACACATTCAATTCCTAGTCGTTAATTAAAGATCTCTAGTACGAAGTGTTTCCATGAAACATAGTATGAGATTTTCATAGTTAGTTAATGAAAAGATAAACCATAAGTTGCTCATGCGATGATTTTATTATTTTCATTACACTTCAGCACATTGAGATCATAGGTTTGATTTCATTACTTTGAGGATTTTAAGTAAGTTGTTAGAACTCTGATTTCATAAAAAAAACATAGGGCTCTCAATAAATTTCTATCTCAAGCATTCTGAAATACAAAATCAAGAAATAACCCTGATAAATATGAATCGAATTGGAATGATTACAGATCAGGTTGCAACACAAATTCCAGAAACAGATCTAACTTTTAATTTGCAAATTGGTTCTGCATTAAATAAGAGGTAAAATAATCGGGTTTGAGCAAAGAGAAGCATTCAAACATACTTATAAACATAGGAGTATTTATTTCCATTAAATGAATTGATTATCATTTATATACATTGGAACAAATCAAAATTCTGAGAAGGAAACTTGATGGAATAGAATTGACTGAGTTTTTAGAGTGATTGGGTATTATGACAAGTCATTATTTCAAGGGTGTGGTTGAAGAGTTAGTACTTTGTTTTACATATTATTTGATTGCGTACTTAGTTTGTATGAGTGGTTTGTCTTACGAGTTTAATTACTAGCTTTCAGATTTCAAGTTGAGTTGATAAAGCTTCGTAATTTATTTTATTTTGGTTCGAAAGTCAAGTTGAGGGTACTCTGTTTACAACATATTTGGTTTCATTATAGATTTTGGGTACCAGTTTGTATTATAATTTCTTTTATAAATTTCATAAATTTAGTTGATTAAGTGAATCTTAGGTGTTGATTGAGTTTGATATTTTGAGTTTCCCACACTTACTTTTTATTTCCCATACCTTTGGATTTCTTGTACTTAAATTTTCTCGTAGCTTCAATCACCAACAAACATATTAGAGATATAACTCGTGATATATGGACTTCCCGCATTGGAATTCTTCCCAAGGTGTTAGTTTATTTCCTGTCATTTGAATTCATTTCCATTTACTTGTTTCTTCTATTGCATTTAAGTTTGGATCCACTATAGAAAATAATCATTGAAGGACAAAATTTTTAAGAAAGATATTCGTGATTAATCACACAAACATCACCCTGAATGCATGAAAGACTGTGATCTAAGTATTTATAGCACTAAGTTATTCCTATGTCCCAGTGATGAATCCTTAGTGTTAATTTCCCGTAGTGTGGGTTTTAAGATTGTTTTGTCGGCTTTATATCAGGCTAGACTAGGCTCTAATGCCATGTTTTTTGCGCCTACACCTCGAAGCTTACAAGCCCCAGTTGATAATTTAATGCGGGAATTGATAGTACAGATATTTATCCCCACATAAACCTTGTTGAAGAGTACAATACTTTGGTAGTATACGAAGTTTGTGATTGTAGATCCGATAGACAATCAAATGAAGTTTTTTGTCAATGAAAATAAGCATGAGGTTGTGTGGGTCATCACGACTTAGTTGGATTAATTGTAGGGGGGTGAATCAGTAATAGCATAATTATAATCCTTTTTCTTCAAATGTTATATCAATGTAGAATTATTATCCAATAATGAGCATTAAGAAATAAAAAATCAGACACATACACAGTACACCAATGTTTTACGTGGAAACACAAATCGAGAGAAAGCCACATAATGCTTTTTCTTATATGTCTTGAAGAATTACATTCATTGGAAGCACCAACTTCCTTTGTTTTTCAACTGCAATCGGAAGGAGGCTCCAACCCCCCTAGTTTCTCAGGCTACAACCTAAGGGAAGCTCCAAATTCCCAATTCTCTGGCTACAACCAGAAGGAGGCTACAACCCCCTATGTTCTCCAGCTACAACCAGAAGGTGGCTGCAACCACCTGTCCTTGCCTCGTCCTGCCACCTTGAAGTAGAAGTAGAATGATGGAACCACTGTCACACTATCACTATGAGATATACCGCTGTAAACCCGTACCAATAAATTTGAACCATGCATCAACCTGTACCTCAACCTGTAATCAACCTCTACCATAAACAAGTGCATCAACAATGCACCAACCTGTACCAAACAACCTGTAATCAACATGTACCATAAACAAGTGCATCCAACCATGTACCAAGTATGTACTAATAATTTTTCAACTACTCATCAACTATGACTCATCAATATGTACCAAGGTCATCAACTATACACCTCATGTATGTGCCAACTCATCAACTACTTGTCTCAACCATGTAATCAACATCTACCTCAACCAAAAGGCCTCATCAATTTCATCATCCAAATCTGATTTGTAGCTCTGTAATAGACCTGGTGTATATGATCACATTCCTACAAACCTTCCTTAACTTTAACAACAATAGACTAGCATTTTCATCAAACTTTTCTTTAGTCTCACATGCCTAGTTTTGGATTAGTCAACAACCCTAACTTGAAGTAATCATAACTTTGAACCTGTAATGTATAAATATTTGAAACTAATACAAAATGTTCTTTAGTGTGTTTTATACAATTCCTTCAGGTGTCACTACTTGGAACCTCTTAGAAAAGGAGTTATAGCAAAAATGACATACCTTGCTGAATTCTGGCTTATTCTAGAGAGTGACCTTGTAGAGCATGCCCCGCACAAAATTTTCATTGAATTGATCTGAAACTATTACAAAGAATACTAAAGAATGTACTCTAACCAAAACATTTCGTCTCACTAAATTTGGATTTGTTATGAATAATTTATGACGTTTTTACCTGAAACACATGTTTTTGACTAGTTTCAGGACTAGCCACAAACCCTATTTTCCACGAAGTGTAACTCCCAAAATACAACGACCCACAAGCTGAATTTTTTACCACAGATACTTGGGTATGGTTTCTAAATTTCATTGGAATTTCACAGTCTGAAGAATTATAGAAAAAACATTATAGAGAAAATGGTGAGATGACCTGTAAATAACATACCTTAGAAAGCACCATCAAAAGAATTTATCCTTCCTTGCATTTCGGCCTTATTTTCTTCACCTTCCCTCATAAATTAGGCTTATATATCCTTCGTTACCTCAGAAACCTATAGATATTCAATATTCTCAAGTGTAATTAAAATGAGGGATCCTTGCCTCTTATTTATACTCTCCAAGTAGCTTCCTTAAAAACATCTTCTAGGTCACTTGGCCCACTTTCCTTATTTTAGGGTTAACTCACTTGTAATTTCTCCATTAAATTTATTATTGAGATAATTTATTTTGTATTCAATTTGAATTATAATACACTCATCACTTCACTTTATTATTTACCTTTTAAAATCTCTTAAACCACTTTGACTACTTTGACCTTTTGGGGCTTCTAGATGACATATGAGGGTCCCCTAACTTCGTAAGGCCATAACTCTCAAATCATGAGGAGTTATGTGACATTCCACATACCACTAAAAATGGAATGACATGTACTATCCATATATAATATTATTACCTTCAAATATAGCAAAAATCATACTGTTATCCATCAAACAAACTTGGGTCCATTACCCAAACCTGGGTTCTCCAATATCACATGGTCATAACTCTCTCACCGTGAGGAGTTATGTGACGTTCTACATACGACCAAAAATGGCATGACAAGCACTATCCATCTAGGATAGTTTCACTGTCAAATTCACTGTCCTTAATCTCATTATTCCATAATTAAGCATGGGTTCTCTTACTTTGCAAAGCATCTTCTCGTGAGGGCTTTCACCATAAGGGGACCACTTTGGAGTTCATCCATATTTACTTATCAACCATGAAAAAACAATAATGAGTCATATTTACATCAAAAAATCTTGGGTCCATTACCCAAACCTTTGTGCTACGGGGATTTCTTCAAGGGTTGACATCAATTACAACCAACCTTAATCAACAATATCCCCCTTTGGCATTGATGGAAAGACTCTGATGCAATACTGAAATCATCTCATTCATGCTCCCCCTGGAACCATGTCTCTCTCCTCTGCATTTGATAAATCTTCTCCCCCTAGAACCATGCCTCTGTCCTCTGCATCTGATAAATCTCTCCCTGTTTGTCATCAATGGCAAAGGTATCTTTCCATCTAGGGCTGCTCCCCTTGATTGAACTGTCCTCTTATGGTGCTTCCTCGTGTACATATAAGACATATAATATAAGCATTCAAAAAGCATTCATTTTAGAGTAGAAATAACTCCAAGTCTTTGGCGAAGATATTCAAAGGTTTCCCGTGGAAGTGGTTTTGTAAAGATGTCTGCCACTTGTTCTTTTGTTCCCACATACTCAACTCTGATGTTCTTTTCTACAACCTGTTCCCGTAGAAAGTGATACTTGATTGGAATGTACTTCGTCTTGGAGTGCATCACCGAGTTTTTTGAGATACTTATGGCACTTGTATTATCACAATATATTGGAATGGGCTCATCATACTCAACCTGTATATCTGTCAAAGTTTGTTTCATCCAAAGAACTTGTGTACAACATGCTGCTGCTACGATATACTCTGCCTCGGCTGTAGATAGAGATACTGATATCTCTATCTAGCCATGATACCAAACACTCACCTAAGTAGAACACTGCACCACTGGTGCTTCATCGGTCATCAATACAACTTGCCCAATCTGCATCTGTGTAGGCAATAAGTGATAGATATTTTCCTTTTGGATACCATAATCCAAACTCTTCTATTCCTTTGAGATATCTGAAGATCCTCTTTACTACTAATACATGTGATTCCTTTGGTGCTTCTTGAAATCATGCCTCCTGTCCAACTACCTGCATTACATCTAGTGTGGATGCTGTCACATATAGTAGGTTGCCAATCATTGACTTGTATTGCCTCTGATCTGTAGACTTCGAATCATTATCTTTGCTCAACTTACAATTGGTTTGCATGGGAGTGATAACTGGTTTGCAACCTTCCATTCTAAACCTCTTTAGCATTTCTTTGATATACTTGGTTTGAGAAATAAAAATTCCTTGGTTTCTTTGACGTATCTGAAGTCCCAGAAAGAAGGATAGTTCTCCAAGTAACGACATTTCAAATTTATTCTGCATGTCTTTTGCAAATTTATGGCTTAACCTTTCATCATCACTACCAAAAATAATATCATCAACATAAACTTCAATTAATAAAACATTACCTTGACTTACCTTGATGTAGAGGTTGTTGTCTGCACTATCTTTTCTGAACCCTGCCTACCACAGATACTTATCCAGTCTGGAGTACCATTCTCTAGGAGCCTGTTTTAGACCATACAAGGCCTTATTTAATTTACACACATAGTCTGTGTTCTTTGAAAACTGAAATCCTTCTGGTTGTTCAATGTGGACTTCTTCTTCAAGTTCCCCGTTCTGGAAAGATGATTTTACGTCTATATGATATACTTTAACATTTTTGGAGCATGCATAAGCTAAAAACAAGCTGATTGCTTCCATTATGACAACTGGGGCAAATGTCTCTTCAAAGTAGATTCCTTCAATCTGTGCATATTCTTTACATACCAATCTAGATTTGTTCCTTGTAACCTGTCCATCTTCATTCAATTTATTCTTGAAAACCCATTTTGTGCAGATCAAATTCTTATTCTTTGGTCTTTGAACCAATTCCCAAGTGTCATTTTTCTCTATTTGATCCAATTCTTCATCCATGGCCTTATTTCAAAATTCATCCTTTCTGACTTCTTCAAAACAATTTGGTTCAATTGTAGATAAGAGTGCTAGGTGTGTTTGTTCTAGTGAACGGATTTTTCTTCTAGTCTCAACTCTTGCATATTTGTTTCCAATAATCTGATCTGAATGATGATTCTTCTGTACTCATTTGCTAGGTTTCTTTGGAGATACTTGTTGAACTTGCTCTTCTGCTTCTGTCGGATTCTCTTCATCTTCATCTTCCTCTTCTACTTCTTTTTCATCTTCTTCTTCAAAACGTTGTTCCATTGATTTTTTTTCTTCTTCCTTTGATTCTGGTCTGCCTATTTCATCAATTGTTACGTTGATGATTTCCACAACTTTGTTTAATCTTAGATTGTAACACTTGTATACTTTCCTTGTAATTGAGTAACCAAGTATTCCTTTGTCCACACGAGAATCAAACTTTCCCATTCTTCCATCTTCTCTTCTCTTAAGTGCTTCGCATTTGCTGGTCTTCCTTTCCATAACTCGTAGGGAGTTTTATCAGTGTTGTTTCTGAGCATTACTCTATTTTGAATGTGAACTATTGTATGAAGTGCATGTGTCCAAAAAATATCTGTCAACTTTGAATCCATTATCATTGTTCGAGCCATTTCTTGTATTGTCCTATTCTTTCTTTCAACAACTCCATTCTGTTGAGGTGTCCTAGTGACAAAGAATTGCCTTTTTATTCCATGATTGCTAGAGTAGTCCATAAATTCCTTTGAGGTGAATTCTCCTCCATTATCCAATCTTAACCATTTGATTTTTGATTCCATCTCATTTTCAACCATTTCCTTGTAGATCTTGAAGTTTTCAAAAGCTTCTGACTTGTTCTTGAGAAAGCAAACTACAGTCATTCTTGTATAATCATCAACTAATAACATAAAATATCTCTCACCTTTTAAGCCTTTTGTTGTAGTTGGTCCAACTAGATCAATATGCAAAATTTCCAGTGGTTTTGTTGTTGAATATTCCTTTGATTTGAACCTGGTCTTTGTTTGCTTTCCTTGTTGGCAATGCTTGCATAAAGTGTTGGTTGGTTTCGTGATTTGGGGCATTTCTTTGACTGCTTCTCTTTTGCTGACTTTGACAAGGTTATCAAAATGCATGTGACCCATTCTTCTGTTCCATAGCCAAATTTCATCTTTCTTTCCTAGACAACACTTTGCATTTCCAATTTCACTTAACACATATATGCTGCTTGAAGTTCTTGCAGCTGTAGCGACCAGTTTCCCTGACCCTTCTTTTATTATCTCACACTTTTGTGAATCGAAAGTAACTTTATGAACTTGGTAACAAATTTGACTCACACTTAAAATATTATGTTTCATATCTTCTACCAGTAGAACATTTTCTGCCTTTTCATTCTTGTTCCCAATTTAGACTGTGCCTTTTCCAATGATCTTGGCTGAATCATCATTTCCGAAGGAGACTGATCCATCTCTTTCCTTTCGTAATGTAAGACACTTGTCTCTATCACCTGTCATGTGTTTTGAAAATCCACTGTCAACATACCAACCACGTTTCTTCTATTTATCTTGTAGAGTGATTGTGCATTCTTCATTCCTATACTGATCTTTCTTTCTTTTCCATGTCATTTTCTAAGGTTCTTGTTTGTGACTCTGTTGAGGTTCTTTAGGAGGGACTGCCATTCTGCAATTTTTGGCCATGTGTCCAAAATTGTTACATTTGTAACATTCCACTTTAGTGCTCAAAGATTCAAACCTGTTGTAACTTTGTCTTTGTGTTTCACTAGGTGTTATTGAATAACCCCTTTGTGTATGACTCTCAAAGTAGTTATTGTTCCTGTTGTTAGCTCTACAATTTACAGCTTTATGTCCAAAATTAATACATGCATAACATAAACAAAAAAATATAATTTGATACCTGGTAGTTGAAGATATTCTGAAAGGAGGTGCTCTTATGGATCCTTATTCTTCTTGATGCCTGTCTATCTGTTGTTGATTCTGAAATCTAAATCTTCTCAGTGGAGGAGTATCCCTGTAATCTTCCTTGTATATCTTTTTATCTCATTTGATTGTTTCTGCATAGATTTTTGGATTTTTTTATTGCTCTATTTTTTTGGAGCTTGATCCATTTTATGTCTGATTGTATCCAAGTCCGGACTTGTCAAGATGAGATTTTTGATTGTTGATAATGTCATCCAAAACTTTTGAGCTATTCTGCATATTTTTCTTTTGAATATCCTTTCTTAGTGTGACAATCTCTACTTCCAAGATTCCAATGATCTTGTCCTTTCCTTCTAGCTTTTCTCTGAGTGCTTCTTCAATTCTTTTATCTTCTTCTATTTGAACCTTTAATTTTGTGATCATTTGTTCTAGTTCTTGAGTGTCTTTTTTCTTATCTAGTTCTGCTTGTAGTTTCTTGTTTTTATTCTTTTCTCTTCTGATAACTTCTATGTCACTCATTAATTCTTCTCGGAAGTCAACGTATGCCTCTTCAATTTCATCTTCATATGCTTCTTCATATTCTTTTTCGGAGTCTTTTTTATCAGAGTCTTCTACTACCATAAATAGAACTCTCCCTGTTTCACTGTCATTGACTTCATCTTCATCTGATGATGAGATGTCTTCTTTGGTGCAAAATATTTTCTTGAAAACTTTCTTTGTAGTTCTTTTACCTTTATATGTTTGCATGCCTTTTGAGTAACCTTCATCATTTCTCTTTTTCTTATGAGGACATTTGTTAGCAAAATGACCAATACCATCACAATTAAAACAAATTAAAGGAAGCTTACCTCTATACCTACCATTGGTTCCCTTGTTCAGTCTTTTGATGAAGTTGGCCACTTCTTCATCATCTTCCAAAATGTCAATGTTGCTGCTATATTCTTCTTGTTATTTTTTCCTTTACTTTGATCTTTTGGATGCTTTGAAGGCTGCTTCTTTTACATCTGGATTTTCCTGTTCAGTTCTCATCTCATATGCTATGAAGATTCCATGCAGTTCATCCATTCTTATTGAGTTTAGATCCGATATTTCTTCTAGTGCTGATATCTTAGGGTTGAATCTCATAGGAAGAGATATTAGTACCTTTTGAACAATTACAGATTCTTCAATTTCTTCTCCCAATCCTATGATTGCTGTTGTAGGAAAATATCCCTGCGGACAGGTAGATCACCTCTAAGGCTTGACCTTAACCCTAGACAGACAAATACTTAACGTGGACACTGACTTCCTTTCAAATCTATCTAAACTAATACATGAGAAGGAAGGATAACAAAAGTACCTCTTAATCGACGTTTGTCCCTGCACGCTCCGAGTTGCGCTCCAATCCTTTGCTCCTCGCTGAGTTCTGTAGATAGACAAGATACGACTACTTCCTACTCTATTGATATTAGCTTGAAAACAGATCTATCAATTAATGATAAGTTTATGTAACATCAGACACAAACTAGAAAGAAACAGGCCAAGCGTGTCCTATTAATGAGAATAACGACAACAGTACTTACAATTGTAGATGCGAATGCGACAGCTTCGTCAAGTCCCCTTCGTCTAACCCTTGCTCGAAAGATCCACAACCTGGATGACATCAGCTTCACTGATCACTTCTTCTTTGGCTGACTGTGTGTTTCCTATGAGATCATAGGTTTCATTCTAACAATTCTTCCCCCAACACCACTTATGAGATCATAAGTTTGGTGTGATTCTCCATTTCCATTCCCCTTTCACCATTAGAAAGATTTCTTATATAGCCTTGGAGAGGCTCAACAATATTGAGATATCCTTGGGGAAGGTGAGGATTTTCCTCCTTCAGTTGAGGATTTTCCCTAGGATCATGGTTGGACTAGGGATTCGAATCCAAATGCCTTCCAAGAATGAAAAGATGCTTTTCCCATTCATCTCAACAGCTTAACAACCGCCTAGAATAGGTAGCACTCCCTCAAAAGGGTCATCAGAGCATTGTAGCGCTCCCTAGTAGGCTTTAGGGGGCGCCAATGCTCTCAAAATCTATATCGCTCCCTCAAAAGGGCCAGGGGAGCATTATAACACTCCCTGACAGTGTAAGGGGGAGCGCTGGTGCTTCGAAGTAGTGTAAGGGGGAGCGCTCCTCTCAAAAAACTCAGTTTTTGAGGTGCTTTCAGATGGCAAAAGGTTTGCAAGCCTGTTGACTCATTTCTCCTCTTCCAAATCAAATGTTTGAGGTGTTTCAAGTGTCCTTCTCATGTCATTATAGGCACAACATAGGAATCATGGCATTATGCTTCCTTGACACATGCGACACTTGTGAGAAACATGCGACACTTGCGACCTTGTGAGCAAAATGCGACACTTGTGAGCAACATGCGAAACTTGCGATCTTGTGAGAAAAATGTGACACTTGCGACCTTTGTAATGACGACACTTGCGACACTATCAAAGTGAGTAATTTTGATGTGTAACGGATTGCCCCCCAAAGTATGAAGTTAGAAGGTACGAACTGATGACTGAAATACTTTGTAGACTCTCAAGCAAGGGTATAGACTCGGAGAACCTGACGGAAGCTGCACACAAACATCCAAAAAATATCATGACATATTTCAAAACCCAAGGCAGGCATACCTATGCTTGGGTAATCAAGGCTTGCAAGATATGGCCGCCATAAAATACACTGCGGATCCATAATTGTATTGATAAAAGGTATAGCCACCGAAAATAAACTGTGGATCTATACTCTAATGACATGAACTGATCGTAGCCACGAAGAATACACAGTGGATATAAGAGATGACAAGACATAGCCACGACCAATACAAAGTGGATCTATGTGACAGTGTATGTGTTCTTGTCTAATAAAAACTCCTTCGCAGCCTGGGTAAAGCATATATCAAAGTGATTACTCAACCCAGGGTCTTCTTACCAATCCCAATGCAGTACGATTCTAACCATGTGAGTAGATGTCCTGATGTCGAACATGGAAGAAACCACTTGATTACCGGTCAATGAGGTAAACCGTTAACAATTGCGAGGGAGATCACCATTAATGTCAATGATTCCCAAGGTACCTTAGTACATTCCAGTGAATGTGAATAGATGAGCTGAGGTCGAACATCCGTGGAATCATTCGATCAGGGGTAAATGTTGTAAACCCACTATCGAATGTGAGGAGGCCTGCCATTGAGGCATGCAGGTCCCAAAGTAATAACTAGTTTCTAAGCCTGATTCCCGGATAATGTGTTGGAGTCGACATGAATAGACTCGTCGAGGGAGGGCCTTGATGTATCCCCCATCAACGACATGAAACAGACATGGATATTTATTTGGTAGAATCAAATGGACATGGATTGACACGGGTTCCGAGACAAGATATTTGGGATGGTTGACTCTCGAGGTGGATACTTCCCTTGAACACTGAGGCACAACAACAAAACATGACATGGACCAAAAATTATGCAATGGATGCGATGACTTGTGTCGGGTGACCCAAAGGAGTGAAAGGAAACTCAAATATTGGCTTAGTGCATAGGTTCAGCGGATTATGATATGAGCAGATGACAAAGTGCCATGTTCAAGGGCGACTATAAGATGTGCTGGATGATGTTCTCAAAGAGACTGCTTGGCTTGCTCCTTTCAATTTTTCCCCCATCTAGATAGATGAGTACCTCTTTTTGATTTAATGAGCTCGAGGAGGATAACACATGCTCGATATAACTCACCTTCGGTAAGTTCCTCTTCCTTTGTTTAACGAACCGGAAAAAGTAAGGGATCGATCTCGTATGGGCCTGTCGATGTGTTCTTTAACGAGTCCAAATACAGAAAACTCGAAGGTTTTTCGGGATTATAGAGTTTGGAAAAACACTTAAAAGAGAACTCTCTCATTTCCTTTTTCATACAGTAGTCCAACGAGACCGAAAAAGGGGTAAACTATCGCTCGAAAGACGCCCTTTCTGACCTTTTAATGAGTGTGAAAGGAAGCAAGGTCACTTGACAATCTTTTCATATTTAGAGAGTCTAAAAAGGGTTTATAGGAGACTCCAGGGGGGTTCCTTTTTCATGTGGTGTCCATACAGGTCCGAAAAAGAGATAAAAGTTTACCCGGTTACATTCTCATGTATTTACGAGCACGAAAAAGAACAAATACTAATCTCGGTATGCCCCCAGCTTGAAAGCTGGTGGATTGACTCCAGAATGATCATAAAAGGCTGGAGACATGCCCCCCAAGATTCAATTCATTCACCGACTTTGAGATTGTCACCAATTTCTGTGCTAGATGGAGAAAAAGGATGCAGGTGGATGAAATGAAGGTTAAAAAATGAGACCTAATGAAATACTCGACTCGACATCTACGAGATCTAGCGAAAGACTCAACTTGAAGGGAGCGATGATTGTTTCATTTTTTAACGAGCTTGACACAGGAAAAGAACTATGCTCAAGGTTCCAGGTTAGATCTCCAGATTGTTGTTTCATTTTTTAATGATCTTGCTACAGAGAGGAAAACTATGCTCAGGGCCTCTATTTCATTTTTTAACGAGCTTGCCACAGAAAAGAGAAACTATGCTCGTAATTCCACCAGCATGAAAGCTAGTGGCCTCTGTTTCATTTTTTAACGAGCTTTCCATAGAGAAGAGAAACTATGCTCGTGACTGCTCTCTTGATCATGGCTTCCAAGAGGATAATGCTCTGGAAGGATACCATGTCAAGGGACAAAACTCGGTCATGGCTTCCAGGAGATCTTCACTGGATGGAAGATAATCATTCTGGAAGGAAAACATGTCGAGGGTCGTGACAGGAGTAAGGAGATCAGGCTCTAATAATCCTACCGAAGAGATCACCATGTCAACTACCCGATCCAAATCATCGGAAGTTGAGGTCATGGGAGACAACGCCACATAATTGACATGCAGCAGGGGTGATACTGTCTGCATATAGGAACCACTTAGGGAGGTAACCCAGTCAGGGTCAATGAATGAAAGTTGATCAATAGTCACAATTATTCCATCGTGAGGGAAATATATCACACAGAAAAGAGTGGATATAATAGCTTTCATGGCATAGACATAATCCCGCCCAAGGAGTAAAGATAAATCCAAGGGGTCTCGGACTACCATGACATCGATAAAGAAATTTTTCCCTCCCAAAGTTACAGGAAACTGAGGAAGGATCCCTAAAGGTTGACTAGTTCTTCTGTTAAAAGTTAACAGATTCTGGGTAACTGATGCAAGCTGTGGATAACCCAAAGTGTACCAAGCAACAGAAGACAAAATACTAACGGACGCACCTTCATCTATCAGCGTTTGAGGAACGTCCCGACCACGAACCTATACTGTAATCTAGAAAGGAACATGAGAGGGAAGACGAGGTCCAGTTAGCACACCCCAATAAAAAAGGATGGCCTCATTACTTGGAGGGGGTTGCACAGGAGGAGGAGGAATGTCCCCAGGCATGGTAGAGTCTGTATTAACAAGAAAAACATGGGCAGTATCGGGTTTACTCTCTAGAAGGAGAGTAGGATCGACCGATGATTGGATCGGATTGACCAATGGTGGACTTGGATAGACCACTTTATCACTCTTCAGAGGAAGAGTGGGACTGACCGAGGAAGGGACTAGATCAGTCACTTTGACATTCCGCAATGGAGGAATGGGATCGACCGATGACAAAACTGGGTCGACCACTTGAGTTTCATTCTCTAAGGGAAGAATGGGGTCGACGGGTGGAAATGGATCAACCGCTTTGGTGTCACTCTCTAATGGGAGAGTGGGGTTGACCGAGGATGGAAAACCACTTCGATGTCACTCTTTTGATGAAGAGCGGGGATGATCGATGACGGAACTGGATCAACTACTTGGGTTTTTGGTTCAATCGAGGAGGAAACTAGATTGACCACTTGATCAACCGAGCTGACCGAGGATGGAACCGGATTGACTAGTCCATCAACCAACGATGGGTCGGAGGAAAGCTTATGATAATCTTTTGGAAGTTGAAGTTTTCCCAAAAGAGAAGAAGCCTCATCCATTTGAGGACAAAGGTGAGAGTAATGATTACCTTTACATAACATGCAAGGGAACTTGACATTTTTCTTCTTCTTAGCAACCTTAACATCACTAGTTGACAGGATATCATTGACATGATAAGCAGAGGTCGGTGACATGGAGGATCACATTTCTAAAACCTGGGTAAGACCGGGACAATCCCTCAAAAAATAGTTACCCTTACAAAGGCTGCAAGGGAATTTGGGTTTTGGATTCTTCCCTTTAATCTTGTCAACTTCATCAACACTCCCAGTACTATTAACAGTAACTGGTTACTTAGAGACAACATCTGATGTTGTTGGGGTCTTGGTCCTTTTCGGGTTCTTCTTCTTCTTCTCTTTCTGTTTCTTCTTCTTCTGATCAACCCAGCTACTTGCTTTAGAGATTTCACTAGGCGAAGAAGGAGAAATGAAAGGAGACTTGATGGGCGAAGAAGGCAAAAATTTGACATGAGGTTGATGTGTGGGTGGTGCATTGACATCCAAAGTATTAGGTGCAACTGAAACATTGGGAGGATTCGGGATCACCGGAGTGGGGAACAACCAAACTGGTAATTCAATAGTGAGTCCTAGAAGACTCAGTGTGGCAACATATGGAGGACCAAAGTTTCCAAATGAAGGAAAAGTATAAGGTTCCCCAGGAGAAGGGGTTCCTCCATTGGTACTCCCAGGATTCGACACCATTAACACTGACTCGACCTAAGGTCCACTAAGTAAAAGAAACACCATATGCTAATAGAATCTAAGAATCACAACCAAGAAAACATGACCTTCTTTTGATGACCGTACTAGTTGGTGATGAAATCCAACGTCGCGTGATCAAGTCCAGAAGAGGCGGGGATAGGGTGGAACAATTACAATGGCGACCTGCTTAACAGACTTACGCCTTGGTGCAAGCTTCCACGCAATAATTGTGGATTTACCCTCCAAGGAGCCCGAGTGAGTTTGACCAATTTATGCTCCAGGTATAGTGAGACTTCCCGTCACCGTCACCTTGTGTAAGAACCTAAATATTATGGCCACTAAGGTTACCAATTCGCAGTCAGCCCCTGGGCAGGAACAGTCGACAGTCCGATTCGAATGTACGAGTAAGGTATCAAGCCCGAAATTAGCTAAAAGGATTCCACGCAGTAATTGTGGATTTACCTCAAAGTGACCCCCATAATACGATCCGACCACCACAATCAGTTAAACCACAGAGGGTTAGTCCCTGTAGCTTACCCGAATGCGACCTTGTGCGTAACCCCTATGTGAGAGGGGGATCCCAGGCAGACTTATACGATAACTGGATTTGACTCTCCCTAACTCAGGATGCTACTGTTTGTTTTGGAAACTTTGGAGAGTTATGCTCACAGCCTAATCCAAAGTACTACACCTATTCTACTGTTGGTGGAGGATCCTAGCAAAGAAAAATTTCTAGATAATTTTAATTAGCGTTGATTTTTATGGCTGTTCTTTACGCAAAAAGGGGTGTGTGGAAGTGAAACAAATGGGATTATGACTCAGACCCAAAGAATGCATCGAACATGATAAGCAGTCATTTTATTTCAATGAACGTCTATCTAAGGGAGAGAGAGAGTTCTTTTTCACTAACAAGCAAAACTACGGAGTGTCCTCAAACGATTCTTTTTCTCAATCAAATCCTGATGTAATGCAAAAAAATTTAAAATGCCTTCTAATATGCACAATCAATCATGGAGATTCTTTTTCATTGTTCATATATCAATTCAACACAATGCTTGTCTTGCTAATTGTCTTTGTATGAATGGAAATCAAACTAGCACAAGCTAAAGTCATACAAACAATGCACCCTCTCGTTGCAATCAGAACGAAAAGCGAAAGAAAAGAAACAATCAAAGGGAAAACAAAAATTCACACCCAAAAAGAAAAAGTTGAAGAACAATGACCTTGACTCAAATCAAGATAAAGAGGTCTGTAGGCCTTCGATGACCTTCACCAAGGTTTTTTACTCAGCTGATGAGGAGAGAAGAACAATGCATAGGTTTCGAATTTCACTCAACAGGAAAAACTCAATGAAAATGGTGAAGAAGGCTACAAGATCCAAACAGTAAGGTGCTTATTCTTCAATCAAAATATAGATGTAAAGGTTGAAAGAGAAGAAAAATTGACTCACTAGATCACTCAACAAAAGAGACACAGAGGCAAACCCTGAAAAAGGCAGTTTTGGAGGGTAATTGGGCCAAAAAGAGGCTGGCGCTCTGTTGCCAAGGGCAAGGAGCGTTATAGCGCTCTGTGCTAAGGTATTAGGAGCGCTGGCACTTTGTCAACACTAGGTCAGGGGCGCCAGGGTCTGAAAGCCCCAGAAATGTCAAAAAATTCCAAAAATTGGGATTCAAACTTGACAAGTATGTTGAGTGTGATGAGGTAAGGAGCCAATCAGCTCATGAAAATAATCAAAGAGGGGTGAACCAAGTATGAAACAATCAAGGGATAGAACAAGGTCAATGAGGAGAAAAATCCAAGCAAGAAGTTTCGATTTGAGGCTATCTCCCCAGTGGAGTCGCTAGTTTCTGTTGTAGGAAAATCTCCCTACGGATAGGTAGATCACCTCTAAGGCTTGACCTTAACCCTAGACAGAAAAATGCTTAACGTGGACACTGAATTCCTTTCAAATCTATCTAAACTAATACATGAGAAGGAAGGATAACAAAAGTACCTCTTAATCGACGTTTGTCCCTGTGCGCTCCGAGTTGCGCTCCAATCCTTTGCTCCTCGCTGATTTCTGCAGACAGACAAGATACGACTACTTCCTACTCTATTGATATTAGCTTGAAAACAGATCTATCAATTAATGATAAGTTTATGTAACATCAGACACAATCTATAAAGAAACAGGCCAAGCATGTCATATTAATGAGAATAACGACAGCAGTACTTACAATCGTAGATGCAAATGCGTCAGCTTCGTCAAGTCCCCTTCGTCTAACCCTTGCTTGAAGGATCCACAACCTGGCTGACATCAACTTCACTGATCACTTCTTCTTTGGCTGACTGTGTGTTTCCTATGAGATCATAGGTTTCATGCTAGCAATTCTTCCCCCAGCACCACTTATGAGATCATAAGTTTGGTGTGATTCTCCATTTCCATTCCCCTTTCACCATTAGAAAGCTTTCTTATATAGACTTAGAGAGGCTCAACAATCTTGAGATATCCTTGGGGAAGGTGAGGATTTTCCTCCTTCAGTTGAGGATCTGCCCTAGGATCATGGTTGGACTAGGGATTCGAATCCAACTGCCTTCCAAGAATGAAAAGATGCTTCCCCCATTCATCTCAACAACTTAACAACCACCCAGAATAGGTAGCGCTCCCTCAAAAGGGCCATCAGAGCATTGTAGCGCTCCCTAGTAGGCTTTAGGGGGTGCCAGCGCTCTCAAAATCTATAGTGCTCCATCAAAAGGGCCAGGGGAGCATTATAACTCTCCCTGACAGTGTAAGGGGGAGCGCCGACGCTCCGAGGTAGTGTAAGGAGGAGCGCTCCTCTCCAAAAACTTAGTTTTTGAGGTGCTTTCAGATGGCAAAAGGTTTGCAAGCCTGCTGACTCATTTCTCCTGTTCCAAATCAAATGTTTGAGGTGTTTCAAGTGTCCTTCTCATGTTGTTATAGGAATGACATAGGCATCATGGCAGTATTCTTCCTTGACACATGCGACACTTGCGACCTTGTGAGCAAAATGTGACACTTGTGAGCAACATGTGAAACTTGTGACCTTGTGAGAAAAATGCGACACTTGCGACCTTTGTAATGACGACACTTGTGACACTATCAAAGTGAGTAATTTTGATGTGTAACAATTGCATTCACTATTTCATCGACTCGTAAGAGGTAGGCTGCGATATCTTCATCTTCCTTCATTTTTAGTTGTTTGAACTGACCTCTGTAAGTTTGAAGCTTTGCTGCTTTGACTTTTGAATCTCCTTCATAAATATTTTGAAGCTTGTCCCAAATATCTTTAGTAGATTTACAATGTGCAACTTTGGTGAATACCGTATCACTGAGACCATTCAAAAGTTCATTTTTGGTTTTGGAATTATTCTCACCGAGTTTCACTACTTTGTCATTTGTTGGTGGAACTGCTAGTGCTGTGTATCCATCTACAATTGATTGCCAAACTTGAAATCCTTTTGCTTGTATATATGTCTTCATCCTTATGCTCAAAAAACATAATTCTTTCCATCAAACTGTGGTATTCCATTTTTATACGAGTTGGTACTCTCCATGATCTTACCTTTCATTGGTTAAACTATTTTTTGAAGGAACCTTCTCTGATACCAATTTTTGTATTACTGAGAGGGGGGGTGAATCAGTAATAGCGTAATTATAATCATTTTTCTTCAAATGTTATATCAATGTAGAATTATTATCCAATAATGAGTATTAAGAAATAAACAATCACACAAATACACAGTACACTAGTGTTTTACGTGGAAACCCAAATCGGGAGAAAACCACGTAACGCTTCCATTGAATTTGATTCCTCGAGACAATGGAAGCACCGACTTCCTTTGTTTTCCAACTGCAACTGGAAGGAGGCTCCAACCCCCTATTTTCTCAGGATACAACACGAGGGAAGATCTAACTCCCCAATTCTATGGCTACAACCAAAAGGAGGCTACAACCCCCTATGTTCTCCGGCTACAACCGGAAGGTGGCTACAACCACCTGTCCTTGCCTCGTCCTACCACCCTGATGTAGAAGTAGAATGACAGAACCACTATCACACTATCACTGTGAGATATACCATTGTAAACCTGTACCAATAAATTTGAACCATGCATCAACCTGTTCCTCAACCTGTAATCAACCTGTACCATAAACAAGTGCATCAACCTTGCACCAACCTGTACCAAACAACCTGTAATCAACCTATACCATAAACAAGTGCATCCAACCATGTACCAAGTATGTACCAATCATGTGTCAACTACTCATCAATATGTACCAACATCATCAACTATACACCTCATGTTTGTGCCAACTCATCAACTACTTGTCTCAACCATGTACTCAACATCTACCTCAACCAAAAGCCCTCATCAATTTCATCATCCAAATCTGATTTATGTCTCTGTAATAGACCTAGTGTATATGATTACATTCCTACAAACCTTCCTTAACTTTAACAACAAGAGACTAGCATTTTCATCAAACTTTTCTTTAGTCTCACATGCCTAGTTTTGGATTAGTCAACAACCCTAACTTGAAGTAATCATAAATTTAAACCTATGATTTATAATGATATGAAATTAATACACAATACTATTTAGTATGTTTTATACAATTCCTCCAGGTTTCACTACTTGGAACCTCTTATAAAAGGAGTTATAGCAAAAATGATGTACCTTTATGAATTCTAGCTTATTCTAGAGAGCGACCTTGTAGAGAGCAGACCGCACAAAATGTCCATTGAATTGATCTTAAACTGTTAAAAAGAATACTACAAACTTTACCCTAACCAACACATTTTGTCTCACTGAATTTGGATCTGTTATGAAGAAGTTATGACGTTTTTACCTGAAACACCTGTTTTTGACTAGTTTCAGGACTAGCCACAAACCCTATTTTCCACGGAGTGTAAATCCCAAAATACAACGACCCACAAGCTGAATTTTTTACCAAATATAATTGGGAATGTTTAATAAATGTCATAACAATTTCACGGTCTGAAGCATTATATAAAATTTTTTATAGAGAAAATGATGAGAGGACCTGTAAATAACATACCTTAGAAAGCACCATCAAAAGAATTTATCCTTCCATTTTGGCCTTCTTTTCTTCACCTTCCCTCCGAAATTTGGCCTATATATCCTTGTTTACCTCAGACACCTATAGATATTCAATATGCTCAAGTGTAATTAAAATGAGAGAGCCCTGCCTCTTATTTATACTCTCCAAGTAGCTTCCTTAAAAATATCTTCTAGGTCACTTGGCCCACTTTCCTTATTTTAGGGTTAACCCACTTAAAAATTTCTCCATTAAATTTAGTATTGAGATAATTTATTTTGTATTCAATTTGAATTATAATACACTCATCACTTCACTTTATTATTTACCTTTTAAAATCTCTTAAACCGCTTTGACTACTTTGACCTTTTGGGGTTTCTAGATGACATATAAGGGTCCTCCAACTTCGTAAGGCCATAACTCTCAAACCGTGAGGAGTTATGTGACATTACACATACTACCAGAAGTGTAATGACATGTACTATCCATATAGAATAGTATTACCTTCAAATATAGAAAATAGCATACCATTATCCATCAAACAAACTTGGGTCCATTACCCAAACCCGAGTTCTCCAACTTCACATGGTCATAACTCTCTAACTGTGAGGAGTTATATGATGTTATACATACCACTGCAAATGGCATGACAGGCACTATCCATCTAGGATAGTTTCCTTGAAAAATTCACTGTCCTTAATCTCATTATTCCACAATTAAGCATGGGTTCTCTTACTTTGTAAAGCATCTTTCTATGAGGGCTTTCACCATAAAGGGGTCCACTTTGGAGTTCATCCATATTTACTTCTTATCAACCATGAAAAAAAAATAATAAGTCATATTTACATCAAACAATCTTGGGTCCATTACTCAAACCTCTATGATACAGGGCTTTCTTCAAGGGTTGACATCAACGACAACCAACCTTAATCAACAGACCTATATCGAGAGAGAGATTTGGTTCCATACCAACAAAATTGCTTGCGCTCATCAAGTATGGAAGAAGATGGATTCTCTGTTAGATAGAGAAATCCATTTCATGCAGTTAGAGAAATAGTTGATCTCTTTCGATCCTCATTCATTTGATATAATTAAGGACTATTTGGCACATGTGAAAGAACTACAATTGAAATTGGGAGAATGTGGGAAGAATTAACCGAAGAAATATAGACAAATCATTGAGTTGGTCCCGATGAACTTGAAAACACCATTTAACCTAATTTTTTTGACATTCAAAACCAATTGGAAGGAACAAAAGGATATGGTAAGGATAATACCAATGAAGCTTTATGTGGCTTACTAATTATTGATCAACACAAATTGATTGATGAAGGAAATCTTAGTGGAAAAAAACAAGCTCACTTGCTCAAGGGAAAGAGAAAGGTGAATCATAAAGAAAGAGGATAGTTTGATAACTCTATACAGAAACTAGAATGCCTTGACCAAAAAACTAAAGGGAGGACTAATGAACGTTAGAAGAATAAAAAAATAAGACATGTTAGTAATGTGGAAAGGCAGGAAATGTGGAGAAAGTCTACTAAAATAAGAGAGATGACTTATAAGAGAAGGTCAAGCAACTTAAAGGAGACATGTTTCTTGTTCGTCGACCTGCTGATAATTTCACATTTCAAGTCAAAACTTCTCAAGTGTTTCTTTCTCATTCCACGCATAATGAATGGGTTGTCTACTTCATATGCACTCATCATATGGATAAGGATGATTCCTTGTTCATATCCTTAGATAAATATGTGGAGAAAAATATCTATTTTTCTAATTACTTTTCTCTCAACATTTTTGGCCGTGGTGATGTTCCCTGTTGACATGGAAACATTGTCTACATCTATCTTGTACCTAAGATTACTCCAAATTTTCCATCAATTTATCAACTAACACATACATGTAATATTTTGGAGTTCTGTCCAAATCAATTCTTTGTATGATATGTGAAGGATGGTCAGTCAATTTTCTTTGAAGGGTTTCTCAAACCAAAGGACAATTTGTATAATTTTTGCGACTTGACTCGACCCGAATCTGAACTGAGTGATATTATTACTCACAATGATGAACATATTCAAATTTGGCATGAATGACATAGACACCTAAATTTTCAAAGTCCTTAGTCAATGGAAACATAGAATATGGTTGCTAGTTTACTTAAAGTCCCCCCCTTGATGGAGTTTGTAGAGGATTTGTTCTTGGTAAACATCATTAGGAACCTTTTGACTCTAGAAAAGCATGGCAAACACAAAAGAACCTAGATATAGTTCACATTGATATTTGTTGCATCAATATACCTTCCTTAGTAGGTCCAAGGTATATTTTGACCTTCATTGATGATCTCTCTTGATTCACTTGGGTTTATTTCCCAAAAAATAAGAATCATTTCTTTGAAAATTTCAATGAATTTAGGGCCTTTGTTGAAAAGAAATGTGGTCGATCTATCAAGTGCATGACATCATACATTGGTAGTGATTATGTGAATTGACCTTTTGAAGAATACCTTGTTCAATCTATTATTTACTAGTAGAATTTGGTCATTCATACTCGTCACCATAATGGCATTGTATAATGCAAGAATAAAAAATTAGTTGAAATGGATAGATGTATTTTGCAGACCAAAGACTTTCCTCCTTAGTTTTGGGCTAAAGAAGTCTATTGTGCAAATTATCTTTTGAATCTTATTTCAACTCGAGCTGTCAATTCAGTGACTCTAGTCGAATGATGGTGTGGAATAAATCCCTTTGTCAGTCACATCCGTGTATTTGGAAGCATTTCTTACGCTCATATTTCAAATTATTGTTTAAATAAATTGGATTAAAAGAGTCATTCTTTCATCATGATGTGCTACTATGAAGAGTCTAAATCCTATCGATTTCTTGACCCTATAAAACGCCAAATCATTATCAGAAGAAATGTATGGTTTGATGAAAAGTATCGAGTCATTAAGTTGTTGAATTCTTCCTTCGTTTTACTATAGGATGGTCCCTTTGATGTTTTTTCCAACAATGGATCTCTTTTTCCATTTTTTAGTTCTTCCACTGGACAATCAAACTCTTCTCCCGTTTTGACTAGACCTTCGACCTCTATTCTCGAGTTGATTGGTTAGTTGATTTATGCTTCAAATGGTCCTCCATATCCTTTGAATAAAACTATTTTTACTTCTAATAGACATTCTAAAGTGGAAATTAGTTCACCCCTTTCTTTCCTATCTATATGGGATGCTAAGACAATTGAATTTGTTGGTTATTATGTTAGTGATATTTCTTTAAGATGAAAAAATCAAAATCAGAAGCAACATGCTAGGATTGCTTTGATGACCCGTGTTCTTGAAACTTGTGATCCTGTTACATACTTAGATGCACAAGGACAACTTTAATGGGAGTATGCTATGAGTAATGATATGAATTCTCTTATTAAGAATCACACTTGCGATTTAGTTCCCCAACCTCAAGGGAAGAACATTGTGAAGTGTTGATGGGTCTACAAGACCAAATTTACCTTTGAAGGTGTTGTCAAGCATCATAAATATTACTTGGTTGTGAAAGTATTTTCTCAACAAGAAGGCAATGAATACATTGAGACATTTCCCCCTATTTAAAAGATGAGTTATTTTCTACTGATTATTTCCCTTGCTACTCATTTTGTATGGAAGATCCACTAGATGGATGTGAAGAGTGATTTTCTTCATGGCGACCCATCTGAAGAATTTTTCATGGAAAAACCTCCTTGTTTTGTGAAATATTCTAACCTTGTTTATCAACTCCAGAAGTCTCTTTATGGTTTGAAGCAAGCTCCTAGAGATTGGTATGATAAGCTCAATCATTTCTTTCTTCATCTTGGTTTAAAATGTTGTAAATATGATCACAGTCTATATGTACTCCATACTCATGGAAATACTTTGGTTATTGTTGTATATGTTGATGACCTTGCCATAAATAAAAATAACATTGATCTCATTATTAGATTGAAGAACCAACTTACTGAATCCTTTGATATGACAAACCTTGGTATTCTGCATTATTTTTTTGGTCTTCAAGTATTACTATTTTCTAATGGTTTATTCATTTCTCAATCTAAATATGTAATGGATCTATTGTCATGTTTTAATATGGAACATTGTAAGCCATGTGCTACTCCTTTTCAGTTTGGAGTTAATCCGAGTAAAAGTTGTCAATCTCTTAAAGTTGATGCTACTCTTTATTGACAATCTTATTTATCTCACTCACAGTCAACCTGTCATTTCTTTTGTTATTAGTGTGGTTTCTTGTTTTATGCAGGATCCTAGAGAAAGCTCTTGGAAATCTATCAAAAGGATTCTTCTTTATCTCATGGGAACCACTCATTTGGGTATCAAATAATGTCAAAGTTTAGATTCTTTAGTGGGCTTCATCGATTCCAAATGGGCAGGATAAAGTGATGATCAAAATTCCACCTCTTGCTACACATTTCACTTCAACACTAGACTGTTTGTTTGGTCGTGCAAGAAACAAAAGGTAGTATCTCTATCGACTACAAAAGCAGAGTATTTTGGCATCGTTCATGCAGTAATAGAGGTAGTATGGATTCACCAACTGTTGGGTGAACTTGGGTTTCCTGTACAAACCTCGACTACTATACACTGTGAAAATCAGAGTGTGATTCAAGTTACTAACAATCTTTTTTCACACAGTAAAATTAAGAACGTCGATATCCATGCTCACTATTTGAGATGGTTAGTTCAAGAGAAAGTTTTCACTCTTGTATATTTCCACAAACATGCCCATATTGTTGATATATTTGCTAAAAACTAGTATAAAGCTAATTTTATCAAGCTCTGTTCTATTCTTGGGCTTCAGAAAGATACAATTATGTGGTGGGGGGGGGGGGTGTCCTTCTGACTTGATTTCACCTCTTGAATCTCCAGAGTCATGTGCTGATGGGGGGGTGTTGGAAACTTAGTTTCTATTGGTTAATCACACTTCTATTGGAATTAGTTGGTTGGTTGGTTGATAAAAAACTAGAAATAGTCAGTCGGGTGATAAAATAGAAGTCGAAATAAGTCGGTCAAGTAGTCATCTGGTTAATGAATTGTAGGGTGACCATTCACTAGCATGCACTTCACTAAAAAACCATCATAAGGAACTATGCGTTTAACAATTTCATTTTCCAAAATATTGACAACTTGCACAACTGTCTTTTCTTATTATGGGAGATTTTTACTACAAATTGTTTTATCCCCGTGAGCATCTTTCATGGGCCCACATAATAGCTACATAATTAAGTTTCGCAGGAAGTCTAACTATTGTCCTATATGACTTGCATGGTTTTCCATATAAATTTCCATGCAAGTGTACCCAAATTCAATTTTTGGGGCCTTGGTTAGTAACTTCATCAGGTCTATGGGGGAATTTATTTTTAAGGAATTATATGTTATTTTTCCCATGCTTTTACATCTCATTAATCATGCTTAGTAATTAAATCACTCAATATATAGAAGATGGAGTCATGACTCCTAATACTAACCACATGGATGGATTATTGCTTGTCATTGCATGTTGAAGCATATCTTAGGACCCTATTTTACTTGCATTCTATTATTATTTTTTATTTGCATTGCTTAAACTCATTTCAAAGGAATAGGTAGGGAGTTAATTAGTTTTCGCTTGAAATTATTTCCATTATTGAGAAAAGTTAAGATCATACAAAATCTTAAAGTTATCATTTTACTTCTATATTCTTTGTTTATTCTATCATAAACCACACAAATAAGGGACCTAAAATCCCCTCCAACCTCTAGAATTCTCCTTTCCCAGTGCCCGTGAGTGATCTTCTTGATGTAGAAAAAGGTGAGAGAATGACATACCTCCCTTTGCACATTTTTGATATGTCGTGTGATTGATCATTTGAAAAAGTTAACAACATTTATAAATTAATTAAATGGAGTAAGAACCCCAAAAAGTTTGCAAATTTTGTCTTCATCAAATTTCTTTTTTGCAAATTACTTTTAGGCACTCCAAACATTATTGTTTCCCCACATGAAGCACACACATGATATCTCGAGTATGTTGATCATCCTATGACCATAGAGAAATATTGGTGAATTAGAAAGGGTGAAAAGACTAAAATACCTCCTTCCTCACACCACTAACTGAATTCATTGGTTCATGATGTCAATTTAGCCCCCTAAAATCAACCAACATAAGGCATATAGTAGACTTAATTTCTCCATTGTAGGTCAGAAAAAAATTGATAGTATAGGGTATGGTTATTAGGATAGGGATCCAAATAACTCCCCATAGCCATTTCTCATTTGAAACATAGATGTTTTCTTAGGGAGCTTAAAAATCCTTTACTTCAAGTGTGCAAAATCCAATACAAGGAGATAACCTATGGGTTCATATGTTGAGTCTAGGTTACTTTTACTAGTCTTCTTGAGCCACCTAGATCTTGTTTGACTACAAAACTTGATATTTTGAGTCTAAGAGTCCCTTTTCCACACTTGATAAATTTAAATTAGTGGACCAAATTTAGGATTTCTACCTAGGTGTTATTTTTGGGCTACATTTGCACCTAAGAAAAATAACATTGGCTATTGGGAAGTGTCACCATTTCCATTGGAACATTCCCCCAATGACCTTCACTATAATTGAGTCTTTCATCCCTTCAATTTTCATCTTCAATGGATTTAGATACCATCCATTGAGATCTTTTAGAAGGTCCAATTACATTTTGAGTGGAATATCACTAGAGTCATAGGATAACATCATGTGAAAACCTTACACCAAAGATTTACATTGTGATATATCAAAAAACACTTGAAAACCACGTTGTTCACCACGTGAGCCCTTTTTCATTGGAAAACATATCTTTTTGAACCATAAGGGGAAAAACAAATCTTAGGGGCACAACTGTTACACACCAAAATGTCACACCTATTTACGCCTTAGTGTCTCAAGTGTCATAATGTGTCGTATGCACCTTACTAAGTGTCACATGCACTTTACTAAGTGTCACAAAACCTTGACACCATGAAATAAAATGTTTCACAATCCCTAGTCAGTGTGGAGGAGAAATATATCATATGAAGGTAAACATACTATGTGCACATGAATTATTCATTATTATTCATAAAAAGGAAATTAATTTATTGTGAGAATCCACCTCAAATTTATTTTCCTAATCTCAAGGAGAAGTTGAGAATCTCATGGATGGTTGAGATATTTTCTCAAACCAAAATCTTAATTTGGTGAATCTTGAGAGATATTTCCTCCCTAAAATCCTTGAGAGATATTTTCTCCCTAAAATCCTTGAGAGATATTTTCTCCCTAAAAATCTTGGAGATCCCAATTTAGTGGGTCTAGTGACCCAGTCAGATATTGGTGGCCACCCACCTATTCCAACCAGCTCATCTTGGTAGTTTTTTCAGTTTGGCATCTTTTTTCTAGTTTTTGGGTCCTGAACTTCCGAGGTCGTTTTGAGGCCCTAAACAACTCTTTTAGGGATATCCATAGTTAAACTATATATGAAATTAGTGTTTTACAACATAATGTGTATTTCTTGGATATACCTTTCCAACGAGATATCGTGTGCCTAAAACAAACATCATATGCAAAAGTTACGACCCCGGGAAGTTGATGTACCAACTCACCCCAACATGGCCCACATGAATCTTGGTGCTTCATCTCCTAGGGTTAGGTTTTTGGATGTATAGGGTTTTGGAATTCATGTTTATTGTGAAAATTCTTTCAGAGACTCATTGTAGTCACATTCTTGCGAATGAGTGCAACCGTCACATCTCTTCTCAGAGATAAGCCACCACCATTCTAGCAAGCTATTTTTCCATCCACATTTTATAGTTTCAACATATTTCTTTATTGAATAGAAGCCATATTTACTATATCTATGTTATTGTTCATTGTGTCTTTGTGTTAATAATAATAATAGTCTGTGTTCATTTCATTCTGCTCATAATATCCAGATCAATGGTATCATAGTGGTCTGCTCCTTGTCATTCTTAGTGCATGTCCTCGACGAAGTCAGGGTGCAAAGAGTTGGGTCTCAAGCTTGTTTCTCTTGAGGCCAAGAGCTCTCGCATGCCCAAATGACATTCCACGGAGAAAGAAAATAAAGACGATGGGACAAGAGATCCTTTCAAATTTTTGGTCGAGGAAGCCCTCGCGTAATAAAGGAACGAGATGATGGATAATTTTGTGCAAATCCTTTGAAGGATACCAACAGGCGACACATATTCCTCGAGCGGAGGAGCCACTCCCTTCAAGGTACAAATCAACTTTGATATTCCTATATTTGAAGTTCAAATGGACATAGATGATCTAGAAAAATGGTTGAATATGCTAGAAGTTTATTTTTTCATCCATAACTTTTTTAATAGAGAAAATATTTCTTTTGCACTCATGAAGGCCGCCCCCCATGTCAAAAATTGGTGGGAGAATTTCTGTGAGAAAAAGGAAATAGAGGAACCCTCATTATTTACATTCATACTCACTTGGGAGTCCTTTAGGGATTCTATTAAGGAACAATACTACACTATTGGAAGTTATGATGGCCTACATACAAAATTGACCACACTGCGACAGGAAAGGGACCAAGAAGTACGAGAGTTGACAAATATCTTCCATGCCTTGCGCACCAAGCTGGGTATCAAATATTCAGAGCGAAGTCTAATTCTCAAGTATCACAGTGGTGTGAATAGATACATCCAAAAAAAAATGGAGTTTCTGGACATCTCATCTGTGGGCGTAGCCTATCGATATGTCGTCAAAATTGAGTAGAAGCTTAAACAAAAAAATGCGATGGTTTGGGTATGGGAACCCCTCACAGTAGAAGTAGGAAAAAGGAAAGCCCAACTTGAAAAACAAAAGGCAGAGAAAATATGGACAACCTTGGGAGAACTACTCTAAGCCACAAACAAAGAAGGAAAATGGAAAGACAAAGAAAGATACCTAGAAGTGGTGTGACTTCCATAAGATCTTTTTGGCCCTTGAACAAATTTTGGAGATCCTTGGTCATATTTGACCTATTTTGGAACTTCAACAGACTATGGAGGGTGGAGAGCAAGTCGAAGAAGAGATCGTGGAATCTCGATTCCTTTTAGGGTGTTTTTTGGATTAGGGCTTACGTAACTTGTATGGGGATGTCAGACCATGGGTTTACCCATGTTTAGTCCCTTTTATAATGTATAAATAGAAATCTAGGTGCACATAGATCTCCTGTCCTATGCAGAGTAGGAACTTATGGCTCCGTGAATGTAGATGATTGACAAAAGATAATAAAGAAGATGAAGAGTTGGTGGACATAGCTCCAGGCTGAGGGTGAACCACGTATATCCTGTGTTATGGCTTATTTGTGCATTATGGTTGTTTTATGGTTCATATGATTAATGCTGAGTACAATGATGCATGCTTAGATGAATATAATATCTTAGTGACTAATGATGTGAATAGGATGACAGATCTGATCTACGTTGATGTGTTTAATGCTTGAATGTGTTGAATCTTGTCGAATACTACGCTATGTTGTAATTAAGGTTTATCTACGTTGTAGACAAAGGTTAAGTACTAATGAATAACAACTGCTAAGTGCTTTGTTAGAGTATTGTAATCACAAATCAGTGTCCCAGCTAAGGTTGTAGACACTAGAGTCTTGCAACCACCCCCGGCTCTACCTCGGGTGAGACTTCATATACTTTGCAGGTGTTGCCAAAAGGGCCAGTAGTTAGGGTTTTTTTGGTGCGTTGTTGAAGAACTGAACCCTGGTTCTGCCCCTGTGCCAAAAAATGGTTCTATTGCTAGGACCTGAAACTGTGATTGCTGGGAACTGAGGAAACGAAAGAAATCTATGTGCGTAGATTTGCTGCTTTAGTACGCAGTATTCTACTTGATTTACAAAGTTTTGTGCTAAGAAAGGGGGAAGATCTGAAGAAAAGAGGTAATATCTGAAAGCTTTGTGCTCTGATAGAGGTAAGATCAGTGAATTTTTTTTATTAAAGAGGTAAGATTTGAAAGATTTGTTCTTTGTTAAAGGTAAGATAAGTGGATTTTTTTTTTTTGAAAGTATGGATCTAGGTATGTTTGATAAATTTTGTCCTAGTCTGAAAACTAGGGCACAGTTAGAAGAAACAAGATTTAATATGAATAGATCTGATAGAAATAATGAAAGATATGTTATTCCTATGCATATAAATAATGTTTGTACTAACAAATGAATGCAGGATCCTAAGAATAATTTTCTATAGGTTAGCCACCATGATCCTAGTGCACAGTACAAGAAAGGATGGGGATCATTTAAGAGAAAGAGAGGATGAACTCTTTGTTACATTTGCAGAAGACCATGACATCTTTCTAAGGCAAGCCCTAGTAGAAAACCTAGTTGTATTTGTTGTAAAGCTATGGACCATGAAGTTCTAGATTTCCCTAGAATGATTACTAAGGTTGAAAGACTGAATGTGAAACAAGAAACCCTGAGAAAGGCCAAGAAATTGAGACCATGGCAGAACCCTAGAAAGAATCAGAGACTGTATTACTACAAATGAAAGAAACCCTGAATGACCACAAAGATACCAACTTATCAGAGATCTTCAAAGAGAAAGAGTGCATAGAAACAATAATAGGAGACTTCAACATAGATTGTGTTCTGGATGAGGAGACACAAGTGAATATTATGACAGAAAGAACTTGGGAAATTCTAGGAAAGCCTTCTATGATTCCTTCATTGGAAGGAATAGGATTATTTAAAGGAAAGTTGATAACCCCATGTGGAAGACTTACCAAGACATCTATGATTTCTCATGGCTCTTCAACAGAAGAAGAATTTGAGGTTGTTAAATTTATTGAGAACAATGCCACATTTGCTATGTTACTAGGAAAAACATGGATTGAAAAAGATCAGATCTGAAGGAAACAAGAAGAGGAAACTCTAGAACAGAAAAACAAAGAACTAAGAGACTTCATGGATAGGAGAATAACACACTTATTGGAAGAACAAGAAAACTAGTTGAAGCTATTGAGGACCAAAAATTTGGATGTTGAAGTTGAAAGAACACAAGAAGACCTAGAACACATGTCTATACAAGAGAGTAGAGAGCACCTACTCCAGACAGAGAAGAAATATTGTCCTTGAAACCTACGAAAGACCATAAACAACACAAAGTTACTATGCAAATAGGAGATAAGAATCAAAATGGGAAGAGGAATCTAGTAAAGCAGATCACAAGGAAGAAGGATAGAAAGCTCAGCAAGAAGAAAGCAAAGTTGAGGAAATTACAGGAAGTTCCAGAGAATACTTTGCAGAAAGAAGGTCTCCAGAATTTGAACTTCGCCAGAATATCAGAGAAACTTAGATTCTCACTTCGCCATGGAAGAGCGATATGTCCGTTGGAGGCATTATAACCATTAGATTGACATTCTCGAATGGTTATAACAACAATTATGATTAGAAATCTCACCATAAGACCGTTGGGACCGCGCCGTAACGGGCAAAACTACATTGATGAAGGCTTCTTGTTTGTTGGAAGGATATAGATCAATTTTTTTTTTACTTATCCCATCGACTGTTGCGCCAAGCACACTTTCACGAATTGTATCCGAGCCATCAAGAGAACTCATTGTTACTATGTTGTGCTTATTGATCCCTTGCCATCCATTCTATTGCATTGAGAAATTGTTCATCAGCCTGAGATATCCGATATAGAGCGTGCATGTCGGACGAGGTCCACATCATGGAAAAGTTAGTAGAGGAAATTTTAAGCGATCTAATGGCAGAGAGAGTGATTTCCATAGGAGTTCAAGACTCATCGACACGAGGAGTGCAATACTCCCCTTCGACTGTTCATGGATCTAGACCATCTCGAGCTGTAATGAGAAAAGAACCAAGCATCGAGATGACTTGGTGAACATGAAGTTAATCCCATCCATCCTGCCCGACTACATTCTACCCCTAACCAACACAGTGAATCGTGACAGTGTCCCCAGGGACTTCTACTACACCTTGGTTACTTTGTACCTCCCGAAGGGGATACACAAAGGAAAGCCTCATCCAGATAATATCATGACACTAAATATCAACGAATTTAACCTAGGGGATCGCAAGAACTTCATCATGCTCGCTCCTCATAGGTATTTGACTAGGATGAAGGGGAAGAAGTCTAGGATAATCCCCCAACCATGGACTATGGACCTTGCGAAGTCCACCATCCCAAATGTGATGAAAATACCCCATTTTGGAAGGCACCATGAGGTTAACGTGTGTGTTAAGTTCTTGCTATCGAGATTCCATGGTGGTTATTTGTGGCTAGATAGATGCATCACTGTTGATTCGACGCTAATCCATCAGATCAACGGATTGAGCATGTAGGGACGAGACCCCCAAGATTTGTACCCAGGGAAGGCTGCAGACCATGCCCTGGCACAAAATATTAAAGATACATACAACGATGTGGAGAAGGGGAAGCAAGGCTACAATGTAGCCTCCATATAGAATGTCACAGTGCACCTTGCTTTCCAGTTTATTGCTGGTAAGTTATTACGAAAGAACAAACCCATGCAGGTCATAGGGTTTGTTGTTGAGCTCGCATGAAAATGCATGGAGGGGCTACAAATGAATTGGGCAAAGTACTTAGTGAACCAGATAGACCAAGACTACCGTAAAGCTCAATATCATAGCTATGAGTTCCATTTTAGTTGGCTATTGATCCTCATCACGTTCATAGATTGGGAGATGTCGGAAGGCACGAAATTCCATGAACTAGATCCATTTGAACCCTTAGTTGTGAAGTTAACTTCGCTATGGTATTCAAGCGATATGGGAAAACAATGGAAATTAAACGTGGTGTTCCACACCTAGTACCTGCAGTTAAGGAGGGCTATTGAGGTTGTCCCTCGTATAATGCAAAACACCCTATAGAGGTTTAGGTAATTTGTCAAGTTCCACATAGATAGAAATTTTATCTACATCACTGCCTATGGAGAAAACACAAATAAGTACTACAGAGTTATTACAAGATCACTGAGGAGGACCTAGAAGAAATAACTAAGGAGTGGCCTGCAGAGCTTCTTATCCCTGTTGACCCCATAGAACTATCCGATCCTGAACTAATCAAAATCCTGATGATCACTCCTGAAGGGTATGATACACCTGAAATTAGTAGAAGGAAGAAAACAGAAGAGGCCAGGCAGCTGAGCAGTGCATCAGAAGAAATTGCTTCAAAATCACCTGGAGGAAGAGGTGATGACGAAGTAGATAAAGAAGAGAAAAATGGAAACAAAGATCAACATAAGCAAGGTGAAGTAACACCACCACATAATCCCCTTGATGACACAGAGCCATCTCAAAAAAGAAATGTTTTTCCCATGAAACCCACATCGCGGAAGAAGTCAAAAGCTAGTAAGACCAAGCTGCAGACTATGCTTACACTTGATGACTTTGACTTCATCATCGAAGCTGTATCAGATGCTTCAAAAGATATTTTATAGATAAATGAAGCTAAGAAAGAGGCCATGTATGAAAAAATTGAAGCAGAACTATGAGGGGTACAACATGCTCTTCACTCCAGTCGCGCAGTGTCCACTGCGCTCTCTCCATCAGAAGAAACAAAGTTGGGAGATGAGCCTACCCAGCTCCGCAGACTAGTTGATGCAACTAAAGCCCACCTTTGTCATGCATTAGAAGAAATAGAATAAGCCACAATGGACCTGAAGCAAGCACAAGAGGAAGTACTAGAGAAACACAGGGTTGCACAGTAGGAGAAAGCTTCCATCCAAGCAAAGTTTGAATAAGAAAAGGCCTAGATCCAACATAAGAAAGAATAGCTGCTCACGGAGCAGGTTGGAGTAAATGAAGCAGTTAGCAGAGCACTTTTCTCTGTGACGGGCTTAGAGCAAAAGAAGGAAGACCCAGTGGAGCATCAATTAGCACAGCTTGCTGAAGCCATCCAACAGCTTCAATAGAGAATAACAGATCTAGAGCTACAAATAGTACCAAGTACTTTGCAGGACGTGCGAGACCAAAGAGAAGCCACTTCCCGGAGCACAAATGAGAGGATCAGAGCATTAGCTTTGGAATGTCAATAACTTAGTAGTATAAGTGCGTAGACTTATGAGCAAATTACCGAGGACCCTGAACTAAAGACACTGGAGTCACAGCTCCAGGAGGAAAATCAACAAGAAACGACAACACATGCATAATTGAAGCTCTTTTCAGCAGTTGAGAGAATGAAATGATCCCAGGAACAACACATTGTTCAACAACATGTCCATGCCATACAGATAAAAGTCATGGAAGTGACTCAGAGGCTCCAGCCAGTTCATGATGCATCTTGCCAACTATTTGAAGAGATTGAAGTATGAGGAGCAGAGCTCGAACAAGTAGTCACTTCAGTCGAAAAACACTTAGAGGGACTTGCGAATGAGGCAATTCTTCAAGATTTTTTCAAGAAGGAGGCCCTCGTGCAGCAGCAGGTCAAAGAAGCTCGAGCTAGGCTCGAGGCTTTTGAAGAAGAGCTACCTAGATCATAGTGGCTCGGGACGAGTCACAGATGAGTGTTGGGGTCTTGTTGGCCCTTGACCAAGTTTTGGAGTTCCTTGGTTAGATTTGACCTATTTTGTAACTTTGACAGGATGTTGAAGGTGGAGTGAAAGTCGAAGCAGAGATAATATAATCTCGGCCCCTTTTAGGGCATTTTTGGGATTAGGGATTATGTAACAGCTCTGGGGATGTAGAACCATGGGTTTACCCATGCTTAGGCCCTTTTCTAATGTATAAATAGAAATCTAGGCAATGTAAATAGGCAATGTGATGCTAAGTGCAAAAGGGCAAGTGAAGGCCAATGTGCCAAGTGCAAGTGATAGTTGTACATGATTTGTGCATACTGTGTGAGACTTGCAAGGATAAGTGCAAGTGACTGTAAGAGATGATGTAAATGGTTCATGTTGTAACCTAGATCAGGGAGGGAGGATCTGGTGAGGTGCACGTAGATATCATGTCCTATGCGGAGTAGGACCTGATGGTTCTATGAATGTAGATGATTGGCATAAGATAATAAAGAAGAAGAAGAGTTGGTGGACGTAGCCCTAGGCTAGGGGTGAACCACGTATATCCTGTGTTATGGTTTCTTTGTGCATTATGGTTGTTTTATGGTTCATATGATTAATTCTTAGTACAATGATGCATGCTTAGATGAATATAATATCTTAGTGCCTAATGATGTGAATAGGATGCTAGATATGATCTATGTTGATGTGTTTAGTGCTTGAATGTGTTGAATCTTGTTGAATACTACGTTGCATTGTAATTAGGGTTTATATTCATTGTAGACAAAGGTTAAGTAATAATGAATAATAACTACTAAGTGCCTTGTTAGAGTATTGTAATCACAGATCGGTGTCCCAGCTAAGGTTGCAGACACTGGAGTCCTGCAACTACCTCTGCCTCTACCTTAGGTGAGACTTCATCTGCTTCGCAAGTGTTGCTGAAAGGGTTGATAGTTAGGGTTTTGTTGGTGCACTGTTGAAGCGTTGAACCCTGGGTCTGCCCCTATGCTAATAGAGCCCCTAGAATAATGTTGGCACAGGGGCAGACCTAGGGTTCAATGCTTCAACAACGCACCAACAAAACCCTAACTACTGACCCTTTTGACAACACCTACGAAGAAGATGAAGTCTCACCCGAGGTAGAGGTAGGGTTGGTTGAAGGACTCAAGTGTCTACAACTTAGATAGGACACAGATTTGTGATTACAACAATTAACAGAGCACTTAGCCAACAATATTCATGAAGTTATGATTCTTATTCACATCCTAGATTAACCCTAATTACAGATCAACGCAGTAACAACCAAGATTAACCCTTAATTTTTTTTAGCACATAACATAATCTTTGATATAGCATTCATTTACCATCAATAGAGCACTAAGCATCTATACATTTATCTAACATACATCCAGATCAGTGCACTAAGAAGATTAATATATAAACAACATGAATAACATTTCACAAAGCACATCAACAAAGGATATACATGGTTCACCCCAGTGTGGGGCTACATCCACCAAATTCTTCTTCTTCTTCTTTAGTCTTCAAGCCTTCTTACATTCCTCTACTCCTATGCACAAATCCACAAAGCCAACTCTGCAAAATACAGGATATCTGCGCGCACCTCGCCAGATTCTCCTTCCTCGAATTAAGTCAGGGCACAAAGCCTTACACAATATGTCTTCACAAAGCACTTACAAAACGCTTGCACTTAGCTCTGTAAGTCTTAAAAAATTCTCTTGAACTAAGCCAATTACAAACTTTTGCACATAGATAACATTAACACTTAGCCATGGGCTACTTCTTACACCACCTAGCCACTTATTTATAAATTACAAAAAGGGACTAAACATCGGTAAACCCATGGTTCGACATCCCATACATGTTACATAAGCCCTAAAACCCAAAAATCCTACAAAAATGGGTGAGATCCCATGATCTTCACTTCGCCTCGGTGCTCCATCTTCGACCAGCCTGTCGAAGTCCCAAAAATCGTCAAACACAACCAAAGTTTCCTCAAAACTTGTTCGAGGGCCAACCGGCCCCCAACACTCACCTGTGACTCATCCCGAGTCACTCTAATCTGGGTAACACTGCTTTGAAGGCTTTGAGATTATCTCAAGCTGCCTCGACTTGCTGCTTCACCAAAGCCTCCTGCTTGACAAATTTCTGAATGACTTGCTTAGTGACAAGCCCGTCTAGGCGTTGCTCCTCTATTGTGACCACTTGTTCCAACTACGAGCCTTGCCCCTCAATCTCTTCAAAAAGTTTGTAGGATTCGCCCTACACTGGCTGGAGTCTCTGTGTCACCTCCATAATTCTGCTCTAGATAGCAGTGACTTGCTGCTGAACTATGCACTGCTCCTACATCCTCTTCATATTCTCCACTGTAGTAAGAAACTTCATTTGTGATTTCACAATTGACACCCGTTCCTTCGCCTCCAATGTCCTTAGCTCCGGGTCTTCTGCAAGGTGCTCATAGGTCTGTGCACTTCGAGCACTTAGTTTCTTACATTCTAAATCCAACACCCTAATTCTTTCTACTGCGCTCCTGGTAGTTTCTTCCCTCTGATCCCACACTTCTTGCAGAGTGCTCAAAACTGCTTGAAGTTCTAACTCTGCTACTCTTTCTTGAAGCTACTGAATGGAATCAGTTAGCTTCCCCACTTGGCTCTCGGATATCTCTTCTTCCATCCGTGCCAAGACTGACACATATCGAAGTGCTCTAGTCACTGATTCCTTGACCAAAGTCTACTCCATGAGAAACTGGTCTTTCTCTTTCTGGATTTTCTCTCTGTCCTCTTCGAACTTCACTCTAATGTCATCTTTCTCTTGTTGTGCAACCCAAATTTTCTCTAAGGCCTCCTCATTTTATTCCTTCAAGGCCTATGTGGCCTTCTCCTTTTCTTCTTGGACTCGACAAAATCGAGCCTTGATTGCATCTACTGGCCTTCATAATTCGGTGGGATCATTCCCCAATTCTACACTCTCTGCTGAAGATGGCGTAGTAGACACTGTGCGGCTCGATTGGATAGCTTGCTAGATGTCTTTGAGCTCCTTCTCTATTCTGTCATACATCGAATCTTGTTTTTCTCCATTACTCTATAAGATGTCTTATGAAGAATCCTTGACGGTTGTGATGATGAGCTCGATGTCGTACACTATGAGCACATTCTATGATTGAGGCTTTTGGTTCAGGTATTCTTCCATGCTGATGGTTTCTGTGGAGAAACCTTCCTTTTATTTGATGTCTCGGCCTCTGTAAGGGGATCCTTTGGTGGTGTCACTTCACCCTTTTCTTTCTTGTGTTCTTCCCCTTCCTCCTCTTGTTTTACTTCGTCACCTCCTCCTCCTCCAGGTGAGTTAGGTGCAGTTTCCTCCGATGCACTGTCCTTCTCCTCACTGTCTATGTCCTGCACTTCATCCTTTTTCTTCTTTTTCTTTGTGTTGCTTTGTCCATCATACTCAGTTCAGGTGACCAAAGGAATTTTGATGATGTCGGGGTTGGAGAGTTTTGCATCTTCAACCGGTACAAGGAATTTGACAGGCCATTCCTTGGTTATATCCTCCATGTCTTAATCGATCAATTTGCAGTAGGATTGTAGCGCCTCCTTGCTTTCGTCCTTGCGGGTAGTGATGTAGATGAAGTGTTGGTATGCATAGAACTTTGCTAGTGGCCTGTATGTATGCAATGTATTCAGGGTCATTTGGGGGAATGATTCAATGGCGCGTGTCAACTATAGGTAGTAAGCATGGAACACCACATTTGATTTCCACTGCTTCACCATATTGCTCGTATACCACAAGGTGGTGAACCTTACGTCCAATGGATCTGATGGTTCAACTTCAGGAAATGTCACTCCCTCCGACATCTCCCAAGCAACAAATGCAATGAGAATCAACAACCAACTGAAGTCAATTTTATAGCCTTGGTCCTGTGCTTCACAACAATCCTTCTCGAGCTCATTGACAAGGTATCTCACCCAGTTCATATGCATCCCTTCGACACACTTCCTTGCAAGGTCAACTACGAACCCTATGACTTGCGTATGATGGTTCTTTCTGACGAGCTTTCCTACTTTCAACTGAAAATCTAGGCGCACTGTGCCATCCTGGATGGAGGCTATCTTCCAGCCTCACTTCCCCTTCTCCACATCGCCATATGCCTCCTTGATCCGCTGGGCCAAGGTGTGATATGATGTCTTTCCTGGGTAGAACTGGTGAAGGTCTGGTCCTTGCATGATCAATCTAGTGATGAGTTGGATAATCTCTGAATCCACAGTCACACGCCTATATAACTAGAGATAGCCTCCATGGTAGCATGACAGGAGGAGTTTAACACATGCGTTAACCTCCTGATGTCTTTCAAAGTGGGGGATATTCATGAAGTTCAGGATCTTTGATCGTGTGATCTCTTTAATCCATGGTTGGGGAACTATCTTGGGCTTCTTCCTAGTCGTCTTCATCAGGTACCTATGCGGTAGGAGCATCACATAGTTCTTTCAGTATCCAAGGTTGAAATCGATGATCTTGAGAGCTATGATCAGTCCCAACTGTGTGTATCCCCTTTGAAAGGAATGCAGTGATTAGTGTGTACTCTAAGTCACATGGGATGCTGTCATGACTAACCGTGCCAACCAAAGGTGGGATGTAGTTGGGAAAGACCGACAAGATATTCTTCGTGTTCGCCAGATCATCACGGTGCTTGCTTCTTTTCTCGGTCGTGGTTCATCTAGATCGATGTGCAGTCGATGGGGATGCTTTCAATCCACCCATTAACAATGTTTGTATTCCTATAGACATGACTTTATCAACCATGAGGTCGATTAAGCTATCTTCTACAGATTTCTCTAGCACGCTATGCTCGCCCGACATTCACACTTGTAATAAAATAAGTTAGGTAGGAGAATGGACACTCAAGATAATGAATTCAGTGGTGAGGTCTAAATAGTATAGAGCAGTATGAAATTAATTCTTTGTTAGCTTGGATATATCGGTTTGAAAAAAGTGGTCTTGAAACAGTGTCCGATGGGTTAAGTGAGCAACGTCGTAACTAATTCCTCCAACGGACATGAATGCCTCAATCAATACGATTCCATATGGTATGGTGCAGTGTCAATGGTCCAATGGCAATATTTTCAGTAATAAATACATTTCTAGATATTTCAGAGCATCATTATAATGGTCGGGATGCCTCCAATGGTCATATATCTTTGCCATCGAAAAGTGCTATTCTGTGCGGTTTTGCTATTCCGGCAAGGCGCAAGTTCGAAAAACCTTCTTTCTGTGAAGTCATCTTTGGATCTTTCGGCTATTTTTCTAGCCTCTCTTTCTTCTTACTGAGCTTTCTTTCCTTCTTTTTGAAGATCTGAGTCTCTGGGTTCCTCTTTCCATTCTTATTCTTATCTTCTCTTAGCGTAGTAACTTCTCATTGCCGAGGGTCTTTCAAAGGGTTTGAGTGTAATACTTCTTCTCTTATTATGTCCATGGTGAATGCACTTCTTTTCTGCATGGACAGGTCCTTTAAGCCTTATTGTGTTCTTTCAACCTCAATAGCTAATTATCTTTCCTTCTGTTGCTTCAACTTGTCCTCTTGTTCTTCTATTAGTCACGCTATTTTCCTAGCCATGAAGTCCCTTAATTCTTGCTTTTTCTGTTTTGTATCTTATTCCTCTTCTTTCCTTCATATCTGATCTTTCTCAATCCAGGTCTTTCCTAACAAAAGTGCAATAGGGACACTATTCTTTCCTAACAAAAGTGCAACAGGGGCACTGTTCTCGATAAACTTAATGACCTCAAATTCTTCTTCAGTCGATGTTCCATGGGAAATCATAGGTTCATTAGTAACTCTTCCATATAGGGTTATAATATTTGTTTTAAACAATCCTATCCTTCCCAATGAAGGAACCATAGCCGGATTTCCAAAAATTTCCCAAGTGCTTTTTGGAATGATATTCACCTATGTTTCCGCATCCAGAACACAGTCTATGTCGAAGTCTCCTATTCTTGTTTCTATGCACTGCTTCTCTTTTAATATCTCTGGTAAATTGATGTCTCTGTGATCATTCAGTGTTTCTTTTATCTGTAATAATATAATCTCTCATTCTTTTCGGTTCTCTAACATATCCTTAGTTTCTTGAACTTCTTCATAGTTTTCTCGTCTCAGGTTCATCTTTTCAACTTTAGCAATCATTCTAGGGAAATCATTCTAGGGAAATCCAAAATCTCATGACCAACAACTTTACAACAAATAAAAATAGGACCTATACCAAGGCATTCCTTAGCAATATGTACCAGTATTCTGCAATTGTAATACAGTTTCAATCCTATATTTCTTTTAAACGATCCCCAACATTTCCTGTACTGAGCACTGGGATCATAGTGATGGACCTGCAATCTAAAAAAATTCGTTCTAGGTTCCTGCACCCACTTGTTAGTCCAAAAATTCTTTCTATGCTTAGGAATAACATATCTTTCACTATCTCTATCAAATATATTCAGATCAAATATTATTTCTTCTAGTCGTGCCCTAGTTTTTAGACTAGAACAAAATCTGTCAAACATACCTAGATTCATACTTTCTAAGCAAAAATTTCCACTTTGTTGGCGGCAGGAGGTCACCCCATGATTGCTATCAGGAGCAGAGCCCGACGCCCATCAGTTTATTGTCACATTTTGTTTAAAAGGCGATCAAATGGAAGGAAACTCAGAATGATATCGTCTCAACTCAGAAACCAGACCAGGCATGCATGAACGAGTGAGGTCTTGATAAACTCCAAACAGTGGGTCGTAGTATAAGGTTGAGTAGGTGGAAGACTTATGCAAGAAGGGTGCAAAGGTCTATAATAAACATCATGTTCATAACAGACAGGAGGAGAAAGCATTCAAACACAAAGTCACTTTATATTTAAATGCAGAGAACCAGAGAATACATAAATGTCACGACAAATCCTTTATCATAACACAAATGCAGCAATCCACGCGAATCATTTGACTATGAACACTCTGGCATGAGATGAAACAAAGATGGAAAAATGAGAACTGTTTGTTATAAACCAAGAAGTCTGAAACACAGAGGCATAACCAGGAAACCAGGATGTCGCTGAAACTTTACGGTCGGGAGCTTAGCTCTACCATCGATAGATACAAAAATGGCAAAAATGCCTACATATACTCAAAACAACAACAGCAGCGGAACCGAGAAAATGCATTAAAATCTTTGCGTCTGCATGGCTTCTGACATTCTGTAGCCGCAATCTTTGAATAATCGTGTAACTTATGGCAGACGCGATAGATCTTCTGACAGTTACATCGGCGAATCGATGTGCCTTTAATTCATTGCAAGACGTCCCCATTATGGCGGAGACGATGTCTAACCACCCTCAACCGCTTCAATAACTGCTTCTTGGGATTGAGAAGACTTCTCGCGCTGCCACCTGGAATAACTCAATAGCTTGAGGGATGGGCATGGAGGCCAGCACGGAGGACATGGTGCATGACGAGGATGGTGGTGCCGGGCTATAAGGGCGTGGAAGACGTGACGAGATGAGAGAAGGATGACAGAGGACGATTGACGACGAAAGACATCAGGTGAAAGGGAGGAAGACGGGAGGAATGACTTCGCCTTCGGGTGAGAGGCTGATGCGGAAAGGAGCGGGACACGTGGCAAGGGAAGAGTGGGTGGTGAGAAGAAGGTAAGACCACGCGGACCAGAGAGGAGGAGGTGAATGGATGACACACGGCAGCAGGGGAAAGGCGGAAGAGAAGATGAAATGACGGGAGGAGGGCCCACACTGGTTAAGCACCGGGCAGCTGAGAAGGGTGGGGCTGCACGGGCGTCGTTGATCTGGGCGCCTCGATCGTGGTCGTCGGAAAGCTGCATATGGAATTCCGGACCCCCCCCCTTCGCTTAAAGGTAGAAAGGTGGGGGGGGGGGTCCAGAATGGTCTTCATCACCGTTGATCCGGGCGCGCTTATCTGAACCATCGGAGAGTTGCGCCTGTGATTCCGGACCCCCCCCGCTTAAAGGTAGAAAATCAAGGGGGGTCCGGAATCCAACGCGTGTCGTTGATCCAGGCGCGCAGATCTGGACCATCCAGAACTGATTCTCGTGTAACTTGGACGCATTTGCGCACAAAACTTAGGACAAGTGGGTTTTAAACCCTTTTCTTTCGTCTCTGACCCCCTTAACCAAAAAAATCGCTAACATTCGGCTCCATGGGGGATAGAGTCGTCCCTGTGATGCTCTAAAAAATCTTTTGCAGACTTAGTGCCTTTGCTGTTGGGCTATGGATTCATTTATTAGTTCGAAAAATAAAACAAAAACAATATTTACAAAATAAAAACAAAACGAGCCGACTGCGGCTCAAAGAAAACATTTCTTTAAGAAATGCCCATTGACTGGGCCATTAAAAACTTCATTGCCTTCCAGATCCTGCAACCTGTAAGTGTTGTTTGAAAACACTTCAAGGATCTTGAAAGGC
>ML805076.1:25528-46595 GCA_009831015.1 Picea engelmannii | reverse complement strand
CCGGACCCCCCCCCCCGCTTAAAGGTAGAAAGGCAAGGGGGGTCTGGAATCCAACGTGCGCCGTTGATCTGGGCATACGGATCTGGACTGTCCAGAACTGATTCTTGTTTAACTTGGACGCATTTGCACACAAAACTTAGGACAAGTGGGTTTTAAACCCTTTTCTTTCGCCTCTGACCCCCTTAACCAGAAAAATCGCTAACACACTTATCTTACCTTTGCCAAAGCATAAAGATTTAAGATCTTACCTATTTTCTTCAGATCAGGCTTCTTTATTAGCACAAAGCTTCACAAGATGATTAGAATATTGTGCACTAAAACAACAGATCTATGCACATAGATTTTTCTCTTTTCTTCAGTTCCCAACAATCACAGTTTCAGGTCCTGACAACAGAACCATTTGTTGGCACAGGGGCAGACCCAGGGTTCAACGCTTCAACAGGGCACCAACAAAACCTTAACTACCGACCCTTTTGGAAACACCTGCGAAGCATATGAAGTCTTACCCAAGGTAGAGGTAGGGGGGTTGTAGGACTCAAGTGTCTACAACCTAGCTGGGACATAGATATGTGATTACAACACTTAACATAGCACTTAGCCAACAATATGCATTAATTTATGTTTCTTATTCACATCGCAAATTAAACCTAATTATAGATCATCGTAGTAACAACCAAGATTAACCCTTAAAAATTATTATCACATAGCATAAGCTCCGATCTAGCATTCATTTATCATCAATAGAGAACTAAGCATCCCTACATCTATCTAACATACATCTAGATCAATGCACTAAGTAGATAAATATATAGGCAACATGAATAACATTTCACAAAGCACATCAACACAGGATATACGTGGTTCACCCCAGTGTGGGGATATGTCCACCAACTTCTTCTTCTTGTTTATAAGTCTTCAAGCCTTCTTACATTCCTCTTCTCCTATGCACAAAGCCACAGAGCCAACTCCATAAAGGACAGGAGATCTGCACGCACCTTGCCAGATCCTCCTTCCCCAAACTAGGTCAAGGCACAAAGCCTTACATAGTCTGTCTGCGCAAAGCACTTAGCTCTGAAAGTCTTAACACATTATCTTGCACTAAGCCAATTACAAACTTTTGGACATAGCTAACATTAGCACTTAGCCATGGGATACTTCTTACATTGCCTAGCTACTTATTTATACATTACAAAAGGGACCTAAACATGGGTAAACCCATGGGCCGACATCCCATACCCATTACATAAACCCTGAAACCCAAAAAAATCACAAAAATGAGCAAGATCCCACGATCTCCGCTTCACCTGGGTGCTCTATCTTCGACCACCTGTAGAATTCTAAAAAATGGTCAAACATGACCATTGTTTCCTAAAATATTGGTTGAGGGCCAACACATAACAATACTAATTGTTTCTCATAGAAGTCATTGGTGGCGGAGGTGAAATTCTTTGAATCATATGTAGGTTCTGACTTTGAGTCAAAACCAGAAAAGGGGAGACAAATCATTGACATGGAACTCACTTTCACCATTGCTACCACCAAGATCCATCCCGATGAAGCTGATGAGCCATCCAAAGGAAAACACCTCTTTCATTTACAGATGTGGGTGAAAGACACCCCACTGTACTTCATCATTGATAGCCCTGTCAACAACGCTGTACCAAAAACCCTACACCATCGGATGTCTCTGCCAAGGAAATGATCTTCGCGTCAACCAACAATTTTTTCTGTCCTACGACATCAATCCCTTCAAAGATGAGGTATTGTGTGATGTTTCTCCCCTTGCATTTTGTGATGTTCTTTTGGGGTAACCTTATTTATGGAAACATCATGTTTTATATGAGTTTAGGCCTCACAATGTTATTATTACTTTGGAAAGGAAATTGTACAAGATATCTGAGGTAGTCCCACCTAGTGTCATTTCCTTGATCTATGCTAAGCAATGCAGGAGGGCAATCTCTCATACCGAGAAGTTTTTATTCTTCTTCATTCACTCTCAAAGTGAGAGAAATATTGCATCCACATCCATGGACTCTGTGAATGACCTTTCCAAACAGTAGAAGCAAGTGGATAAGGTCATGGAAGAATACAAAGACATATTCTCCTTACCTACTGGGGTACCTCTGCACTGTTAGGTCAAGCATTCCATCAATATGACCCCCAATGCATTGCTACCCAATGGGACAATCTATCGCCTCTCTGTGTTGGAAAATGAGGAGATCAAGTGTCAAATCCAAGAAATACTCCACAAGGGGCACATCTGACCCAAATCATCACCTTGAGGAAGCCCAATTGTTCTTGTGCATAAGAAAGAAGGGACCTGGAAACTTTGCATTGATTACTGGGCCCTAAATAAAATCACAGTCAGGAACCGGTACTCGATTCCATGAATCGACAATATCCTTGATCATATCAAGGGGGGAAAATACTTCAATAAGATTGATCTGAAGTCTGGATACCATGAGGTCCCAATAGAGTAGAAAGATGTATGGAAGGTTTCCTTCAAGTCAAAAGAAGGTTTTTTTGAATCGCTGGTCATGCCCTTTGGTTTGAAAAATGCACCAACAACTTTCATGAGGATGATGGATGATATGTTGTGGAATTTCACCAATTATTTTGTAGTGGTGTATCTAGATGACATCCTCGTCTACAAAAAGACTTGGGTAGAACACTTGCAACATATTCAGCAGGTTCCACACACTCTATTACAACACAAACTATATGCCAACTTGGAAAAATGCTCCTTAAGCATGGAAAGGGTCCAATACCTAGGCTAAATTATTGATAATAATGGTTTGCATGTGGATCCATCCAAGATCTAGGTCATTCTTGATTGGCCAACTCTAACCACATTCATTGAGATTTAAATATTCTTAGGCCTTTCCAATTTCTATCACAGGTTTGTGTTGGGATTCTCCCATATTACATGGACCCTCAACAAAGTAACTAGGGAGTGGTGGTGAGGAGAAGTTTGTGTGGGTCCTATCCGAAGAAAAATCGTTTGATGATTTGAAGTAGCACTTGTTCTCAGCCCTAGTGATTTCATTACCCGAACTGCAACAACCCTTTTAGATTGAGACAAATGCTTCAGACTATTCTTTGGGCACAATTCTTACTCAACACAACCACCCCATGGCCTATCATAGTGAGACACTATCAGATTTCATCCATAAGTACCCTAATTACGACAAATAAATGTAATGCATTGTGAAATCCTGTCACCAGTGGAGGAATTTCATTCTCGGGAAGGAGATAGTCATCCAAACTAATAATAATCTGCTACAGTTCATGTAGACATAAGAAAAATTGCAAAATGAATACCATTAGAAGTGGTCCACATACTTGCAACATTTCTACCTCAATATCAAGTATAAGACATGAAGTACCAACCACATTATTGATTGCCTCAACTGACCTCCAGTCACGTAAATCACCATAGTGCTAGACTATTGTGCCCACGAGACCTCTGGATGACCCCAATTCTATGAGAAATATCCTGACTTCACCACCACCTACCAGATGTTGGGTGAAAACACAACTGTCACTAATTTCTATATTCAGGATGACCTGCTGTTCCATCTAGGCCATCATTTTCTTCCATTAAGTGAGAGATCAAAGATTATTTGGGAATCCCACTACAGTCAGGTGTCATCACAGGTAAGTGTAAAAAAGACAGTGGCAGTGATCCAATAACGTTTCTACTGGATGAAACTTCCACATGATGTCAGCAAGTATATTGTGACCTACACTTGTTGCGCTATATCCAAAATAACCACTAAGAAAAAATGCCTCTACACCCCTCTACATACTCTTGACATGCCCTTGGAATCCATCTTAATGGACTACATGTTATGCCTTCCATCCACCAAGCGGGGAAATGACTATGTTTTTGTGGTTGTTGATCACTTTTCCAAGATGGTGATTCTTGTTGCTTGGAAGAAGAGCATCACAATAGAGGCCACTACCAAGCTCTTCTTTGAATGATTGTGGGTATATTTTGGGATACCAAAAACCATTATCTTAGATTGGGACAATCGGTTCCTCAACACATTCTAATCAAGCCTCTGGTCACTATTGGACACCAAGCTCACCAAATCTACTACCTTGCATCCCCAGACGGATGGGCAAATCTAGGTCGTCAACCGGATGATCTTGCATATCCTGCACATGTACAATTCCAAGCACCTACATACATGAGATGAAAGTTTTCCCTATGTTGAACACAACTACAATAGATTCATACATAGCTCAACCAAACACAACCCATTTCAAGTGGGGTTGGGATTTCATCCATTGGGTCCCATGGATGTTGCACTACCCCTTGCAGCCACCTAGGAAGACTCATCCCATGCTCAAAATGAAGCTGAAAAATCCACCTAGTCCATTGAGTGGATCTGAAACATCCACCAACAGGTTCAGGATATTTTACATAAGTCCAATGCCAAGTACAAGAAACACCATGATCAACACTAGGTGCCACACAAGTTTCAGGTGCGAGACAAAGTTTGGTTGCACTTGCCGAAAGAATTCCTTACAGGGCCCCACAGTAATATTTTTCCACTTCATTATGGACCTTACACCATCACCAAGGTTTTGGGAAACAATTCTTTTGAGCTCAACATTCCCCCCTTCCTTGGCTTACACCCAATGTTCAATGTGGATCTCCTTTGGCCATATTTTCCACCATTATTGGACACCTCAGAGATAGAAAAACAATTGACACAAATAGAGCTCAACCTTGAATGCATGGAACAAGAATTCACTTATCATATCATGGACACACAAATCAAGGGAAATCGCTAGTAGAGGATCCAACTTTATCGGGTTGTCAAAGCAGGGAAACTCTTGTACCAAGGCAAGTGGCTCACTCAAGGCCAAATTCAATAGAAATTTCCTCATCTAATGGGGGAAATCAACACAAAGGAGACCATTGCTTCCTAATGGGAGAGGATTTATTTAGGTTGATATCAGTTTCCACCCACCTATTCCAACTAGCTCGTCTTGGTAGTTTTTCCTAGTTGTTGGGTCCTGAACTCCCTAGGTCGTTTTGAGGCCCTAAACAACATTTTTTGGGCTCACCATAGTCCAAATTTACGTAGAGTTAGATTTTGATGGAATAATGTGTATCCCTTGGATATACCTTTCCAATGGGATATCATGCGTCTACAACAAATATCATATGAAAAAGTTATGACCATGGGAAGTTGATGTACCAACTTACCCCAACAGGGCCTACATGACTCTTGGCGCTTGATCTCGTAGGGTTAGGTTTTTGAATGTCTAGGGTTTTGGCATTCATGTTTATTTAAAAATTATTTCAAAGCCTCATTATAGTAATCTTCTTGTGAATGAGCACAACCATCACATCTCTTCTCAGAGATAAGCTGCCACCATTCTAGCAAGCTTATTTTCAGTCTGTATTTTACAATTTCAACATATTTACTTATTGAATATAATCCAATTTTATTGTGTCTATGTTATTTTTCATTGTGTCTCGGTGTTAATAATAATAATAATAATCCATTTTTATTTTATTCTTCTCATAAAATCCGGATCATCTAGTGAGTGATCTTCTCCATGTTGGTTAAGCCTCCAAATCCTATATAATGAGGGCTTTCCATGGTGAAGGGGGGAAGAATTGAGGTATAATTTTTTTTATCTTGGGAAAATAATTCAACATTTTTTATTTCAATATTAATGTAAGGGGATGGAAAAGGAGATCTTGGTGAAGATACTGCATCGTCAATCACGCTTTGTAAGTTCCTTCTTTGGATTTCCAATTAATATCAACTTGGCATATTCCCCCTAAGTTCATGTGTTATACATTTGCTTGTCTATTGTCGTTTCAATGTTCATAGATAGATTTTATTTATACGATCATCTAGAGTAGGAAGAAGAGTTACTTTTATAGTATTTGCATGGTTTCATTTTCATTGAGGAGCTTGGAGATCAAGCCTACAGATTGGAGCAACGAGGACACACATCACAACAAGGTATGCCACATAATTCTTCTTCTCTCTTGATTGATTGATATAGTTATATCTATAGGGAATGTAGTAAAAAATTGATCTATTATATCTTTGGACCAAATATATGGGTCTTGGTCCAAAGGGGAGCTTATCCTGTCCACAAGGTAAGATTTTTCACAACATAAAAATGGCGACTCCGTTGGGGAAGAACTTTGACTAGTTTTTCCTCTTTTTCATCTTGAATCCCTTGCTTGTGATTAGATATTGCTTGTTTGATTTTTTTTGGGATCTATTTCCCCTTCCCTCTTATTCATTGAAGAGTTTACATAGTCATTGATTGGTTTTTCTGAGTTTCAGTCTTTTTGAGCCATTGTTTGAACTTTTCCAGAACTGGCCCTCCCCTATAATTGCCACCAGAGAACCACTTTACTGACTGGCGCTCCTCTGTAGTTGACCATAGGGTGCCATTATCCTGACTGGAACTCCCCTATAGGCTTGTAGAGGGATCTATTCACCTTATTGGCACTCTATCTCTTAAGGACAGGAGCACCATTCTCTCTTTTTGAGGAAACTGTAGGGTTTTTACCTTGATCTGCTAGGTCTGCTAAAGTGGATTTTGAACTCAGAAGTCTTCTAATTTTTTTTTGACTTTGTTTGATTGAGGATATTATACTTATCACTCATTTTAATCTTTTTTGATATTTCAAATCTCTTCTAAGTTGCGAGAATGGTTTGCCTTTCTTTTTACTAGTTTGGTCTTTGTCTTGTGATGTGTTCAATTATCTGATTGATTGGAAGAAGTCTATAAAGGTTTGATTGGTCTTGAGTTTATTTTAATTATTCCTTGGAACATATCTCTATTTTGAATGTTTGGGATTATTTTTCTTACCAAAACATAGCTTGAATTCCTTTTCTTGTTGCTCATTTTTAAGGATTAGCGATTGATTATCTCTTTCTCTTTTAGTTTGCGTTCTTTGAGTACTTGTCAACTTTTTGAGTTCTTGATTGAGAATTTTTTTTCTCAGTTATCATTGGTTTTGAGTGAATTTCTTATTATATATTTTTACTTCATATTCCTTTATATCTGCATTGGATTCTTGCATTGAAATTAAGGAAGTAGAAAGAACTTGCACTGGATTTAGGTTCATTGCATTTATAATCAAACAGATAGAAATTGATTGCATTCAAAGTTTTGGGTGGTACATGTTTGTAGTTTGCATTTGGTAAACTGCATTGGGTTTATGAATTTGGGAATGGAGAAAGACTCTTCTCCTCTCCATATATAGAGTTCATCAAACATAAAGCTCTGAATCTCATTATGTAGCACTCTTTTGGAGTCAAAGTCACGAATATCACCAGTTTCACTTCCATACCCTTGAGTAAAACAACAACCTAAAATCAAAAGCACTAATTAAAATCTATCTAGAAAATTTTCTTTCTAGGGATATGCAAACCTACATTAGCTTAAGTGTAGGTATTTGGAATAGGTGTTGAGAATAAGTTTCCAAACCCATAAACAAACATATAATATTGTGATAGGGAGAGAAAATCTAATTTTCATATAAGCATGGTCGAGACCCCCCTCTCACATAGGGGTTAAACACAAGGTCATGTGTGGGAGAGAAGTGGATATTATCCCTCTGAATCTTAACCAAACATAGTGTAAATATCATATACTAGGGGTTCTTCTGGAAGTGTCACTAGTTTCATTAGTTCTTGGTGCTTCATTAATCTCGAATCCATTTGAGGTCCTATGGAGTTTACCGGTCCTCTTGTCTTCGATCCTCTAGAAGAATTTCGTACTTGATATCTTGCCCATATGTTCGATTCCAACTATTGATTGTACCCACCCGAAGGTTGAATTTGAGTTGGTAACCTTAGTGGACTTTATATTTAGGTTTCATCCACATGGTGATGACGAAGGGGAGTCTTTTCTCTACCTGGGTTAGATGTTGGTCAAACTCACTCGGGCTCCTTGGAGGGTAACCCACAGATAGACCTTGTGGGAACTTGCACAAAGGTGTAATTCTATTAAGTAGGTAAATGATGTAACTGATCCACCCACTCTATCTCAACCCATTTTTCATATTAATCCTGCAACGTTGGATTTCATCACCAACTAGAATGTTCACTGTGAAAAGGTTTGTTTGTTTGGTTTGTTTCCTGGAGTTTTTAGCGTATGCTGTTTGTTTTCCCTAGAAGCCCTTAGGGTCGAGTCTGTGTATATGGCATCAGTTCCTGGAACTGGAAATGAAGGAACCCCTTCTCTTGGGATACCGTTTGTTTCTCCTTCTTTGGGACACATTGGTCCTCCTTATATCACTATTTTGACTCTTCCCCCTAGACTCACTATTGGGTTACCGGTCTGGTTGTTTTCCACTCTGGTGAATGTAAATGCTCCTAGTGCTTCATCTGTAAGTACTCCACCCCATGACCATCAACCTCATTTTGATAATTTTCCTTCTTCACCCATAGGATCTTCTTCTTGATCTTCCTCTTTGCCTAGTGAAATATCTACAACTAGTAACTAGGTAGATAAGAAGAAGAAGAAATGGAAGATTAAGAAGAAGAAAAATAATCTAGGGGGAAAATTTCCAACCACTGTAGGACATGTTGGAAGAAATCGATCAACTATTGTTCATCATGTTGGGAGTGTTGATAATTTCAACAAGTCTATCAAGATGCATCACAAGCCCAAATTCCCTTCCAAGCTTTGTAAGGGTGAACACCTTCGTAAAGATTTCCTTGGTATTCCCAAGGTTGTAGAAGTGCGGTATGAGGGTTCTCCACCCATTTCGTTAACCATTGTAGGTCATGCTGGTGACAAGCCATCAACTAGTGATAATTAGGTTGGAAGTAAGAAGGGTAATGCCAAATTTCCTTGCTTTTTATGTAAGGATATGCATTGTAGTTACCTCTTCCATCATATGGATGAGGATTCATATCTGTTGGAAAATATTTTTGATGTCCATCAACAACTTCCATCTCCCAACCCACCATTGGTTGATGAATTGGTCAATCCATTTCCATCATTTTTCAATCTGATTGATCAGGTAATCCATCAGGTTCCATCATCAGTTGAACCGGTTAATCAAGTGATCGATTCAATTTCACCTTTGATCGATCCCACTCTCCCCTTGGAGAGTGAAGTTAAAGTGGTCGATACAATACCACCTAGGTTTATCCCACTCCTCCTAGGAAGAGTGAGGATGTCACTCAAGTATTTCATGTTTCTACATATTCTTCTGGACAAGGGGGTGCTACACCCGTTCCAACAGAACGCCCTCCTATAATGTACCCAACCAATCACAGGCTGGGAAGGCTAACCACAAGTCTCTCTGGACTAATTCGAACCTTGCTAAAACTTTAGATACCAAGGATGCATGAAAGGTTCACATGCATTGATCAAGATTCATTCCAAACATAAAAACCATGAAGCATACGACATGCACAACCATAATAAACAAGCATGCATACTCAAAATACATTGAATTCAACTATAAATAAATACACAGTGGAATAAAGAATACACATGTAAATAATACCATGATAGAGAGAACTTAGCTTTTATAAAAGAAAACTATCGTCTAGAAGCAGACCAAGGATGTTCCACCCAATCATAGACAATTTTTTTCCATGTCTCAACAACAATGTCACCCCTGAGCCAGGCCTATGAATCCACAAGGATGGTTCCAGAGTGTTACTCGGCTTCCCAAACCAATCAACACTCAAGCTCTCATAGGCTTCCCAACACCCACGACAATCGAAGTACCACAACTCTCTTCTACCCATCTTGCATAACCCAAGAGAATGGACCTCCACCCTTCTCTTCCACACAGTCCATTAGGTAGTCCTTCTCCTTCCAGGGCTCCAGTGTAGTTGGTCCAGAATCTGCATGTTGGGACTCTCACGACTCATGAGTAATAGCTGTGAGAAAAGATGGAAAAATACCATGCATCTCAGACATGCAGGTCTTGATTCATGGCCGGATTACACCATTAGTCTCTACAACCAAGCCAAATGCGAATGAGGAAGACAAGTGAGATGAAAGAGTGAATGGAGTGAAGTCTCCATGAGAGGTGTGAATTGTGAATAGGTGCATGAATGAATGCACGAACATGTGGAGTGACCAAAAATAGAACACGAGAGAGAATGGGAGTGAGAAGAGAATGGATGACAAACCAACAAATGAGAGAATCAACGAACGTGAGAAACCCCCCAATAGACCAGGGATGGGTTTATGTAATTTTTGGGGATCAAGAACCCCTTGGCCTTCCCCCAAGAATATCACATAACGAATTCCCCCCATTAGAAAAAATGGATGATTTAAAAATATAAAATAAATTCTTAGCCCCTAAAGCCCCCTCTCTTGTGGAATCATAGCCCCCTATAACTATAGTCCTTGTTAGTCTAGTAGCCAACGATGTATTTATTCATAATAATTATCAAAAAATTACATTTCTTAGCCACACTAGCCTCTTTTAATTGTTTTAGCACTCTGGTATCTCAATAATTAACAAATACATTATTTAATATGGGACTCAAAACCCAAGGTGTTACATCCCCTCCCCCTTACTTTGGCACTTTCCTCATTGCATATACAAAACATAGATCAAAATCTCAAAATTTATTCAAAAATCTATGGGTACTCTGCCCGCATGGCATGTTCATGCTCCTAGGTAGCATCTTCAAGACCGTAGCAGGTCCACTGAACTTTTACCAACTCTATAACTCGATTCCAGAGCATCTTGAATTTTCTGTCCAGTATTTGCACTGGCTAGACCTGAAAGTCTCCCTCTGTCTATACCTGAATCATATGCCAATCAATAACATGGTTAGGATCATGTACATAGTTCCTTAGAAAAGATACATGAAATACATTATGCACATTCATGGAAACAGACAATGAAATCATGTATGCAACTGGCCCTATTCTATCTAATATCTGAAATGGACCACAAAATATGGTTGCCAACTTTGTACAACTACCCAAGTTCAAAGAGATATTCTTGGGATTTACTTTCAAAATCACGTGCTCCCCCACTTTAAATTCTCTTGCTGTCATATTATTATCTACATAAAATTTCTATCTATCCTAAGCTGCCTTTAAATTTTTCTTAATCTTAACCATCTGGTCTTCCATTTCCTTGAGAAACTCTAGCCCAAGTACCACTCTATCTGCTGGGTTGTCCCAGATCACTGGAGTATTTCATTTCCTACCATACAAAGCTTCAAATGGGATCATATTCAATGAAGATTGATACCCATTATTATAGGCAAACTCAACCAAGTGCAAGTAATCTTCCCACTTAGATGGCTTATCCATCACATACATTCTCAACATGTCTTCAATTACTCAGTTGAGTCTCTCTGTCCGACCATTTGACTGTGGAAGGTATGCTATGCTAAAGTTCATATTTGTACCAAATCCTTTGAATAATCCCTTCCAAAAATTTGAAGTAAACTTTGTGTCTTTGTCCAAGAGAATTGTCCTAGGTATCCCATGCAACCTAGCAATCTCCCTCATGTAAATTTCTGCAATATTAGTTGTTATATGAGTTGTTTTTATAGGAAAAAAATGAGCATACTTTGTCAATTTATCAACCACTACCATGATTGAATGATGTTTCCTTGCTTTCTTGGGAAATTTAGTTATAAAATCAATGGTTATCACTTCCCATTTCTTCTTTGGAATTGGTAATGGTTGTAGCAAACCCGCTAGGTGCCTATGCTCAACCTTCACTTTTTGACATCCCATACATATGGAGTTGTAATCAACAACATCCTTTTTCATTCCCGACCAAAATAATTGTCTTCTTACTGCTGTAATCATTTTCTAGTAACCGAGATGTTTGACATATGGAACATTATTCATTTCTTTTAGTACCATATTCCTAAGTTCTCCGGAACTAGGAACATAAATTCTATTTTTATGCATAAGTAATCCATCTTCCTTCATCTCATACTCTTTCATTTGCTGTTGTACATCTCCTCGCTATAAGATTTCCTTAACCTGTAGGTAATGCTGATCTGTAACAAAAAAATCTAAAATTCTTCTCTTCAAGTTTGATTGATGCATACTGAAAGATATATCATGCATGAGATGTATTCTTATACTAAGTGCATCAACAACTTTGTTTTATTTTCCCTTGATATGCTTGATATCAAAATCATGTTCACTTAAAAATTCGATCCATCTTGTTTTCTTGGCATTCAATGTTTTCTGTTCAAAAAGATACTTCAAACCACTGAGGTATGTTCTCAATTCAAATCTCTTTCCCATGAGATAATGCCTCCACATCTTCAATGTGTGAACAATGGAAGAAAGATCCAAGTCATGTGTGGCATAGTTCCTCTCATGTTCCTTAATATTTCTAGACTCATAACCAATGACATGTCAATTTTGAGTGAGGACTCCACCAAGTCCTTCCTTGCATGCATCTATACATACCACAAAACTTTCATTTGGGTCATAAATCCTTAACACAGGTGCACTAGTAAGTAATTCCTTCAACAAATTAAAGTTTTCTTCACATTCAGATGTCCATTCAAATTGAATTCCCTTCTTTTTCAAAGAAGTGATGGGATGAACAATCTTAGAGAACCCTACTATGAATCTTCTTTAGTAACCAACTAACTTGATAAAAGATCTAACTTCTGAAACATAATTGGGTGTTGGGCATCCTCTAATGGCTTCAATATTCTTTGGATCCACTTCTATGCCTTGTTTTTAAATAATGTGTCCCAAGTAATGGATTTGTTCTTGGTAAAAAGAACACTTACTCATTTTGGCATACAACTGATGTTCTCTCAACACTTGCAATACCAGTCTTACTATGACAAGTATGTCATCCAGGAATACTATGACAAAATTATCCAAATAATTTCTGAATATGCCATTCATTAAGCACATAAAGACAACTGGTGCATTGGTAAATCCAAATGGCACCACTACAAATTCATAATTCCCATACCTGGTTCTGAAGGCTATCTTCTTCCTTCATTCTTACCTGATGGTATCCTGACCTCAAGTCTATCTTTGAAAATATCTTTGCTCCTCTTAGCTGATCAAAGAGGTCATGATTTATGGGTAGAGGATACTTTTTATTTATAGTGGACTTATTAAGCTGTCGAAAGTCAAAACACAACCTCAAAGTTCCATCTTTCTTTTTGAAAAAGAGTACTGGTGCTCTCCAAGGTGAAACACTGGGGCGTATGTACCCTTTCTTCAACAATTCCTCCAACTGGATTTGTAATTCTTTTAACTTTGGTGTACTCATTCGGTAAGGTGTTTTTGACACCGGGGAAGCTCCTGGCACTAAATCAATAGAGAAATATATCTCCCTTTTTGGCGGAAACCCTGGTATTTCTTGGAATACATCCTCGAACTATTTTAGTACCGAGAAATATTCAAGGATTGGCCCCATTGTCTTTCCTGTCTCCTCCACATGGGTTGCATACAATTGTCATTCTTTTCTGAAACATCTCTTCAGCTGTAATGCTGAAATCTCTCTTATAAAGATGGGTCTTGGAACTCCTTTCATAGTGCTCTGTTTCCCATATTCATCAATACATGTAAATGTTTTTCTATGAAAATCTAGGACAACATTATGCTTGTCCAAACAATTCATTCCAATTAGAATATCACAAGACCCCAATGGTATGATATTAGATCAACACTAGTATTCACACCATTAAGACTTATGGAACAACCTCTAACCATATCATGGATTCTCCTTTTGGTTCCAGTGTCTAATTGAACCAAACTTGATTTTCCAAGATAACTTTCCTCCCAATGTAATCTATCCACTACCTTAGGATCAATGTAACAATGACTTGCTCATGAATCAATTAAAATAGAAATAGGCTGATTTATGATCTTACCTTCCACCTCAATCATGTTGGATTGGTATTCTTCTTGTCGATCATCTAAGGATGCATAAATTTTTCCCATGTCTTCGACTGTTGTAGCCTCTTAGATGTTGTGCACAGTTTTCACTCTGTCCTTTCTATGGGGTCAATCCTTGTACAAGTGATCTTCCTTGAATCCGCAACATTGAATCGGTGGTATTCCCCTTTTTCCCAAGGAGTCTTCTTTCTTGGATTCATCCTTGGCATACTGATCTTGATGATTTTTATTAGCCTCATTTCTATTGAAAGGAGGTTTGAATCCCTTCTTCCTCTGATTATAATTCTCCTTCTTCTTATCCTTCCAAGACTTCTGCATGGTTTCTCTGCCATGTCCTTTCTCATACAGGTACTTAGCTTTCAGTATAGCTCCATTCAAGGTCTTGGGCTCATCATACCAAATATTTTCTTTTTAAAAGGATCACAACCCACTCAAAAACCTCTGTATTTTCACCTTCTCATTATTTATGAACCTAACATACTTTAACAACCCCAAAAATTTCTTCTCATATTCTTCCATAGTCATTCTTTCCAGTCCGAGTTCAAAGAACTCGTGCATTTTATTGTCATAGAAATGCTCTAAGAGGTACTCCTTCTGGAAATACTTTTTGAACTTCTTCCAAGTGATCTTATTCTCATTAATATGTTCGACTTTCTTTAGTTGATCCCACCACATAGAAACTTTCCCATGTAAATGGTAGGTGGAAATTCTAGCTTCTAGGTTTGATGAACATTGAATAGTTGTGAAATTGGAAATATCTCCTGAGTCCAAGAAACCATGCTTCAACATCATATTCCCTTTCTCTTTCACCATCAAAGGATGGTGGCCTAATCTTCCTCATCTCTCCTTGCAAACTGTCCAATTCATGCCTTCTTCTTTGGTTCCTAACGAGAGACACCTTTGGACTTCTTATGGAATCTCCAGAAGCATAAAAATTTATTGTTGACTAAGGAGGTGAGTGATGTCTATGAGCTCTGCTGGCACTTTTGGAATAACCAAATCTTCCACGATCATATCTTCTTTCATGATAACTTCTTTCTTCCTCTTGCTTTGAGACATTATTTTTTTGTGTCTACAATTGATTTAAGCTTTTCAACACTCAGGAATGTTTTTAACTTTTCTCTCTCATAAACCTCTCATTGTCTTCCTTGTAGCTCTACACTTCTATTTTCAGGATTCTCACAGTTTATATCAATGTTTATTTCTCCCCTTGGCCATTGTGTTCGTTGGATTTTGTCTCTGCATTACCCACTCTGGTATTCTAACCTTCAACCTATTTATCATGGCTGGAGGATCCCTCACCTTCTTCCTTTTCTGAATATGCATTATAAGATGATATGTTTAAACCTTTTAGTTATGAAAAATGTGCAAGTGACCATTTTGTTAGAGTTACGCATATGATAAACAAACTTTTCCAAACAAATTCTAGAGTTCCTTTAAACTCATGAATAATACTTCGAGCTTCGAGCTTCGAAGGTTTATTCTACTTCGAGCTTCGAAGGTTTATTCTACCATACACCTCAAAACTCCCGAACTACCGAACCTCCAAACTTCCATAGTCTCATAAATAACTACGCTCCAGGGTGGTGATACATGGCGAAACCATGGAGATGACACGTGGACCATTCTACGAGTGACATGTGTTAAGTTCTAATTGACCCAAAAGGTTTATGAAAACCCTGAAACAATATGACATGTAGAATGTATAAGGTAGGTCCTCGTCACCCCAGGTGATGTCATCCTACCACATCACTCCATATTTATGGGCCTTCAGGGCTTTGGTCTTTGGAGAATTTCCTAGCATCACATTACAATTCCTCCAAATGCTGAAGAAGTGAACCCCTGAAGATTTTGAGGATCAATGGTCCAGGTTTTATGTTGAGATCGAAAGTCATTAGGAGCTCTGGGACTCCGAGTCTTCGGTACTTTAGGCTTCAGAGGGTTTCACTGCTGAACACCACCCAACCCCAAACTCCCGAACGTCGAATTCCAGAATAATTTCTAATATGCAGACGCATGCCCCCAAACATGAACTCTCTAGAATTACTTTGAAGTTAAGGAATTTGGGATATTTTCTTCCTGGTAGCTTAAGGACTTGCTTCTCCTGGAGTGTCAAACCTCCAAACTGCTGTGAGATTTATGGCTCACACTCGTTCGTGCAAAAATATGATGGCTAGGATATGATATTCCCCACTCTTCCTCAACTCCTAATATGTGCTTGATCCAATAGCCCAGATCTATCCTTGGCCAAATCCAACCATCATTTACCCCTCCCAATGATCTATGACTTAGGTTCACTACAAGACTTCAGAGCTTTGGGGATTTTACCTTCTTATCATAAAGGACTTAAAAAATTTTCGAAGCAACAAATTCTGAAGGACTTGAGGGTTTAACCACTGCACTCCTTTCCCATATCTGACAGTTGTGAAGGATTCAGACCCTTCCCGAATAGATCCTACGACCATTTTTGTTTCCCAAACTGCTACAACTCTTGATCTTTCAAACAAAGTTAAGGTGTGTTCTCAATGCCTTCTAACATGATTTAACTTAAATTCTCTGTGAAACTTTTTCTTTAATCTCAAATTACACAACCCATACAGGCTTAGTGTTGGAACTGGGCTCTGATACCAATCTGTAACATACCCAACCACTCACAGGCCGAGCACGCTAGCCACAAGTTCCTTCTCTGGACCAATTCAAACCCTGCTAAAACTTTAGATAGTAAGGATGTATGAAAGTTTCACATGCATTGATCAAGATTCATGCTAAACATAAAAACCATGAAGCATATGACATGCACAACCATAATAAACAAGCATGCATACTCTAAATAGATCGAATTCAACAATAAATAAATACACAATGGAATAAAGAATACAAAGGTAAATAATAACATGATAGAGAGAACTTATATTTTATAAAATAAAATCACCGACTGACTGTAGACCAAGGATATTCCACCCAACCATAGACAATTCTATTCCAAGTCTCTGTTGATTAAGGTTGGTTGTCATTGATGTCAACCCTTGAAAAAATCCCCGTAGCACAAAGGTTGGGTAATGGACCCAAGATTGTTTGATGTAAACATGAATCATTATTTTCTTGTCATGGTTGATAATAAGTAGAAATGTATGAACTCCAAAGTGTTCCCCTTATGGTGAAATCCCTCACGGGAAGATGCTTTGCGGATTGAGTTATCCTAGAAGTATGGTTAGAGAACCCATGCTTATTTGTGGAATAATGAGATGAAGGTCAATTAATTTTTCATTTAAAATATCCTAGATGGATATTTCCTTTCATGCCATTTCTGGTGGTATGTGGAACGTCACATAACTCCTCATGGTTAGAGAGTTATGGGCATGAGAAGTTGGAGAGCCCATGTTTGGGTAATGGAACCAAGTTTGTTTGATGTATAATTGTATGAGTTTTGATATATTTTCAGGTAATTCTATTCTATATGGATGGTACATGTAATTCCATTTCTGGTGGTATGTGGAACGTCAGATAAATCCTCATGGTTTGAGAGTTATGGCCTTACGAAGTTGGGGGACCCTCTTATGTCATCTAGAAGCCCCAAAAGGTCAAAGAAGTCAAAGTGGTTTAAGAGATTTTAGAAGGTAAATAATAAAGTGAATTTATGAGTGTACTATAACTCAAAGTGAGTACAAAATAAATTATTTAAATAATAAATTTAATGGAGAAATTAGAAGTGGGTTAACCCTAAAATAAGGAAAGTGGGCAAAGTGATCCAGAAGATGTTTTTAAGGAAGCTACTTGGAGAGTATAGATAAGAGGCAAGGCTCTCTAATTTTAGACACACTTGAGCATATTGAATACCTTTAGGTGTTTGAGGTAACCAAAGGATATCTAAGACGAATTTTTGAGGGAAGGTGAAGAAAAGAAGGCCGAAATTCAAGGAAAGATAAATTCTTTTGATGATGCTTTCTAAGGTATGTTATTTACAGGTCATCTCACCATTTTCGCAATAAAGTTTTTTATAAAATGATCCAGAACATGAAACTTTTATTCCATTCAGGAAACATATCCAAGTATCTGTGGTAAAAATTTCAGCTTGTGGGTCATTGTATTTTTGGAGCTACACTGCGTGGAAAATAGGGTTTGTGGCTAGTCCTAAAACTAGTAAAAAACAAGTGTTTCGGGTAAAAAAGTCATAACGTCTTCATAACAGATCCAAATTCAGTAAGAAAAAATGTGTTGGTTATATTAATGTCTTTAGTATTCTTTGTGACAATTTCAGATCGATTCAACAAATATTCCTTGTAGGGCATTCTCTACAAGGTCGCTCTTTAGAATAAGCCAGAATTCAACAAGGTATGCCATTTTTGCTATAACTACTTTTCTGAGAGGTTCCAAGTAGTGAAAAATGGAGGAATTTCATAAAACACACTGAAGAACATTTTGTATCAGTTTCATATATTTATTCATTACAGGTACAAATTTATGACTATTTCAAGTTAGGGTTGTTGACTAATCCAAAACTAGTCATGTGAGACTAAAGAAAAGTTTGATGTACATGCTAGTCTCTTGTTGTTTAAAATTAATGAAGGTTTGAAGGTATGTGATCATATACACTAGGTCTATTACAGAGTTATAAATCATATTTGGATGATTAAATTGATGAGGGATTTTGGTTGGGGTACAAGTTGGGTACATGGTTGAGACAAGTAGTTGATGAGTTGGCACATACATGAGGTGTATAGTTGATGATGTTGGTACATATTGATGAGTCATAGTTGATGAGTAGTTGAAACATGATTGGTACATACTTGGAACATGGTTGGTTTCACTTGTTTATAGTACAAGTTGATTACAGATTGTTTGGTACAGGTTGGTGCATGGTTGATGCACTTGTTTATGGTACATGTTGATTACAGGTTGAGGTACAGGTTGATGCATGATTGATGCATGGTTCAGGTTTATTGATACAGGTTTACAACGATATATCTCACAGTGATAGTGTGAAAGTGGTTCCATCATTCTACTTCTACTTCAGGGCAGTTGGACGAGGCAAGGATAGGTGGTTGTTGCCACCTTCCGGTTGTATCTAGAGAACATAGGGGGTTGTAGCCTCCTTCTTGTTGTAGCCAAAGAATTGGGGAGTTGGAGCTTCCCTCAGGTTGTAGCCTGAGAAAATAGGGGGTTGGAGCTGGAAAACAAAGGAAGTTGGTGCTTCCAATGAATGTAATTCTTCAAGATAGATAAGAAAAAGCATTTCGTGGTTTTCTCCCGATTTGGGTTTCCACGTAAATGACTGGTGTACTATGTATGTGTGTGATTGTTCATTTCTTATTTCTCATTATTGGATAATAATTCTACATTGATATAACACTTGAATTATTTGAAGAAAAAGAATTATAATTACGCTATTACTGATTCACCCCCCCTCTCGGTAATCCAACAATATCAACAATAATGTCACCCCTGAGCTAGTGCTATGAATCCACAAGTACACTTATAGAGTGTTACTCAACTTCCCAAACCAAACATCACTCAAGCTCTCATAGGCTTCCCAACACCCACAACAATCCAAGTACACCATCTCTCTTCTACCCATATTGCATAACCTAAGAGAATGTACCCCCACCCTTCTCAGCCATGTAGTCCCTTAGGTATTCCTTCTCCTTCCAGGGATCCAATGCAGCTAGTCTAGAATCTCCATGCTGGGACTCTCAGGACTTGTAGCTATGAGAAAATATGGACAAAGACCACACATCTCATACATGCAGGTCTTGATTCATGGCAGGAATACACCAACAGTCTCTACAACCAACAAAAACATGGTTGTTCTTCAACAATTCATTTCCCCTTCAAAATACAAACATGAATGAGGAAGACGAGTTCTCTAAAAGAGTGAATGGAGTGAAGTCTCCATGAGAGGTGTGAACAATGAACATGTGAGTGAATGAATTCATGAATAGGTGGAACAACCAATAATAGAACGAGAGCTAGAATGGGAGTGAGAAGATAATGAACGATGAACCAACAAATGAGAGAATCAATGAACGTGAGAACCGCCCCAACAGACTAGGGATGAGTTTATGTAATTTTTGGGGATCAAAAATCTCTTGGCCTTCCCCCAAGAAGCATACGTAACTCATTTCCCCCATTAGACAAAATGGATGATTTAAAAATATAAAATAAATGCTTAGCCCCTCAAGCCCCCTCACTACTATAAATGGACAGAATTTTAGATGCCCTATTGTCGTACCCCTGATGTTTGATGTCTCTCAACCACTGCTTATGAGGGATCAACAGGCGTAAAAAAATCTCTCATGGTTTTTCCGACGTTGGAATATCCTCAGTATTTCGACTCCTCTAATGTTTGACGACCGATGACCTTTAAAAAATTAATTTCAAAGGAAAATCGAAAAACTACTGATGACGTCCATCGGTCTATTGATGAATATTTCGATGCTATCTTGCCAACGTGACTGATGAGCGTGCTATAGTTTCGATGCTTTACTGGGAGTGTTTCCTGTCGAAAGTTCGACTGTAGTAGTCAGAAGACCAACATACCTGAATATTTAAAAAAAAAAATTGTTGAAAAGAGGTGAGGCATTATTTTTCTCAAGTTCATAAAAGGCACCGAAGGTTTCTTCAACACTGACCAGCCCATTCCTGTTGTCAAATTCTACAAGAATCCGGAGAAAATCATCGGTTGACTCAAGCTTTAGCAAAGGTAGAGATGGATTGGTTGTTGCATTTGGAAATGGGGAAAATAAATGGCATGGAATTTATCAAAAGATGATTCTATCAAGTAATAGGGCAAAGAAATGGCATGGAATTTATCAACATTAGTCCCTCATGGCCGCATAAATGTATTGTCCATGTTCATACCAAACCAAAATTTATTCACTTGTAGCACCTATGTGATTCAAAAAATGGGTTTAGTAACTCTAATCATCTAGTCATACCATTTGTTGAAAGTGGCCTCATTGAATGCAAAATTCTTAGTGTCCTTCCAACTCTTCCAAGCATCAAATTGCAATGAAAGAATTTTTTGATTGGGCATGGGATGAAGTTAGCTTCCCTACAAGGGATTCCATTTCCACATCCCAAAAGCAACCAATGGATAGCCAAAGATGAATTAGGTGGATTATGTGTGGGGATTAGCACATGCCTGAAAGACTTCATCTATTAATAACTTAAACCATTTCAATTTAGTTCC
>ML805076.1:14424-25376 GCA_009831015.1 Picea engelmannii | reverse complement strand
CCTACAAGGGATTCCATTTCCACATCCCAAAAGCAACCAATGGATAGCCAAAGATGAATTAGGTGGATTATGTGTGGGGATTAGCACATGCCTGAAAGACTTCATCTATTAATAACTTAAACCATTTCAATTTAGTTCCCTGCCCACATAATTTAGTGACAAATTGGGCATCCAGGTTGAATTATTCCTTGGTGTATTTACACATGAGATGGATTTCAATCAACTAGCAAGAAAAATGGCCCTCGGGGTTAATAATCAATGATACAATGGCACCACAACCTCTCCTATATGTACCATACTTGTGATATAGGCTAGGTTCATCCTTTTTGCGACCATGCTTCCTCATAACTTGAAATGCATGGGAGACATATTCCCCCTCCATAGACAACCTTGTTAAAATGTGTACATCCTGCACATGTATAGGGTATTCCCATTCAATCCATATGTAATGCCAAAGACCAACAAGTCATGCAACACCACAAAATTATATTTACAGAGAGGTTCAAACACAGGCTTCCAAACTATGGCAATGTCACTAGAATCAAATGGAATGTAATCAAGATATGCTTCATGTCTAGGAACAAGTAATCATCAATGAAGTTTTTGTTGACCAGTCTTATTTTCTCAACCTTCCAATGCAAATCCTATAAAAATTCAACTCTCAAATCATAGAAATCTATTGGAACTGCTTCTTTTTTTCACAGTGTAACTTTCAGAGCCAAAACCCTTCTTGTCAATGCCTTACAAATCTAATAAAAATAAAACTAGATTTTATCACTCTAAACTCTACAAAATCTCGTCAATGCCTTACCATTCATCTTTTGCCAAGAAAAATCTGTTATACCAAGCAACATTCTTCAGAAAGATCCTCTTCTAATTTCTTAGGAGAAAAACCAGTTGGTTTTGGTTGGAGAATTCCCTTGTCTTGTATAGGTCTCAGCCATGGACACTTTGATTTTACGCCTGAGGAATTAGAAGAGGAGATTTTTGGCATAATTCACTTGTCTTGTATAGGTCTCAGCCATGGACTCTCAGGCTTAAAGTGCTTCAAAACATGCATACAACAATGGCCAAATTACTTCAATTGTCACTAAACAACTTCAATAGATAAATATTGTCTAACCTTCAATAGCTAATTAAACAACTTATAAGTATTTAAACAAATACATATTGATCCTTATGGGTATGGGGAACAATATCAAATCCCAAAAATTGTACAAAAAATTGCAATGGAGGGCAGTTCAGATTTTGTCGGAATTACATATTTAGCCCCAGGAGAATCAAAACAATGTTTAATATAAAATAGAAATAGAGACACTGCAACTTGATAGCCTTTTGATCCCAAATCCACTTTTCTGGGAGTCGATATTAAAACTCTTGGACGAGACCGCCAATGAAAAACATAAGAGGATTTAAGAGATAAATAAAAAATAAGGGCCATAACCATACTCTAGCTACAAACACAAAAATTGCAATAGCTACCGACTTTGAAGTATATATTTACCTCGAGGCGAATCAAAACAATCTTGAGAATAAACCATTGTAACAATCATTGATTTTTATCAACACAAAATTATATCACAAAATTGTTTACAAAATCCAAATGCCACTTATAGCTCAGCTTCAGTGTAGAAAATAGAAATCGATGTGCCACAACTTGATAGCCTTTGAGAACATTGGACAAGGATGCTATTAAAAAAAAAAATAGGGTTTTAAAAGAAAAAAGGAGAAACAGGGAAAATTATATAACTAGACCATACAATAGAATAAGGTTTACAATTTCAACATATGGCCAACATATACAATTGAAAACCAGCTAATCACTAAATATTGTCTAACCTTCAATAGTTAATTAAGAAATTATATAACTATGCGATTTATGAAACATTACTTTGGAGATTATAAAAGAAAAATACACCCTTCAAAACAATGATGCATCATATATATAATTAAAACTTCTAGACCAAACCCCTTATTTGTGCTAGTTTCACCTCCGAGTTATAGTGCCATGAGTTGATTCATGCTCAATAGTTTTTCCATCAGGACAAACCTGGACAAGACAACAAAATCCAAGATTATTCAATGGACATATTTAACCTCCAAGATATTCCTACTCAAGATAATAGATCGCTACATTGGAAAATCTAGAATATTAAATAAAATATGTATTTAAAAAAAATTATTCAACTACAATTATTTACTATACATTAAGATGCACTAAATTGAGAATGTCAGAACATACCTTGACAATGCTTACAAGCACCTTATCAACCTTTTTTTGGAGTAGCCCCTCATCATCCTAGATTCAAACATTGACTTACTCACTGAGAAAAAACTACAAACATGATATTTATAGAACTAGAAATAACTCTTGAATGGGCTCCTCTTGGTTTCAAGAATAATTTATTGGAGTCGTCTAATCTTGCAGCAAACCTCCCTTGATCTGACGGAGCAACAATGAAGTCAACATTGGCTTTGTTGTTGCTCCGATGGATCGAGAGAGTTTTGGTCCAAGATTAACCAATTCCTAATTTATTCTCAACTAAATAGGGCCAACCACGTGAAGGTGGAAGCTCTTATGGCCCCTCCCCCCCCTCACATCACTCTCAATTCCCCAATACCCAATCTAACTGATATATTTAGGGTAAAAACTGAAGTAGATAGAAATTTAATATTTTTTCTCACAATATGCTTACTACAGATTGGATCTAAAGATAAGGGTAAAAATAAAATAATAGAAATATAACAAAAATTTTCAGATCATATCAATAAGATAACCATTGATAGAAATTGAATATCAATTCATAATCTGAACATACTATGAAGATAGGCACTGCTGTAAAATAATTCAATGATCTTCAATATGAAACTGAACAATGAACATAATAAATAATAGTAGTAAAAGAGATAGGGTTAGAAACTTACCTGAGTGTGGAAACCCCCATAGATGTACTCAGTGAAGGGAGAAGTGTCAAGAACTTACCTAAGGGTAGACCTTACCAAGTGAGAGAGAGATGACAAGTAGGAAAAACAAATCACAGCAGACCCCAAAAACAAGATGACCTCAATCAATCAAAGAACCCTCAGAGACCAACGTTGCCTTGTAACCATCCACTTTGGGTCACGCTGCTCTTAACACATTAGGAAAACTATGAAGGGTCATGAAAACCTTCCTTGAGGTGCACCACACAACACAGAGGTACAGAAGAGGTCACAAGAGGTAGAGGCAAGTTGACAGTGCCAAGGTTAGGCTGCGAAAGGGTCAAGGCATCCACGGCAAGGCTACCGAGGGGCAGCTACAGACTGACAGTGCCAAGGATATGCTGCGGCAGGGTCAAGGCTGTCAAGGGGAAACTACAAGTTAACAGTGCCAAGGATAGGTTGCGACAGGGTCAAGGAAGCCATGACAAGGCTGCCGAGGGGCAACTACAACCTGACAGTGCTAAGGTTAGGTTGCAGTAGGGTCAAGGCAGTCACGACAAGGCTATCGAGGGGACGCTACATGCTGAAAGAGCCAAGGATAGGCTACGACAGGGTCAAGGTAGCCATGGCAAGGCTTCCAAGGGGAAGATGCAGGCTAATAGCGCCAAGGATAGGCTGCGACCAATACATAAGAGGGGGAACCTAGCTACAATAAGGGTGACCAAAATATACAAGTCAACAAGAGGGGCTTAACCAATCACAAGATAACAACATAAAGGGTCATCTCTCTGTCAAAAGGTCGAATCATAATGTGGGGGTGTCATCCTCGTACAAAGGGGGTTTCCACACTTTGATGTGGGATTTATACCTTCTAGTCTAATCCAAGGGTCAAATGGTCAAAGGCAAAGAAAAATAAGACTATCTACTAGATAATATGCATTAAAAATATTCAAACAATGTCAAAGAAAAGTAAATTTATCAAGAACTCATTGAAAGGAAAAGAAAAGAAAAAAGGTATGAAAGACCTTAATATTGACAGGCATATGTGATTTTTTTATTATTATAAATGATCGGTATTATAATATTATACATCAGTACTAGGTTTTTTTTTTCTTTGCACGACTTGTTGCTAATTTCCTAAGTATTTCATCAATATCTGTGTCATCTTATTTTACTACGTGCCCTTCTATTGTTGATTGTCCTTGCATTCTCACACGCATTGCATTCCTTGTCACGTACTCACGATGTTGAGGCACCAAATGCGGGTCATCGCCTACAACGAAAAAAAATATTAAATTTATAGGGCAAGTTATTGAATACAATTGATTTAGTTCATTAATAAGAAAAAATACGACTGGAATGTAATAATTTACCTACCCTGTGCTCCTCTTCTATTAGAGGATCTCGATGTATGTCATGCAACTCTACCACTGAAACCACAAAATTTATAAGTAGACAATCATAATTGAATTAGTAAAAAAAAAATAGAATCACAAAATTCATAATTACGAAATTATTAAGTTATATATGATTAATATACAACCATATTACCATCGTGGCTCTCATGTGAAACAACATCATGGGGCTGCACCGACCTAGTTATGTTAGGATTAGGTTGCACCTCACTGTCAGGAGGCTGCACCTCACTTTCATGGGGCTGCACGGAAGCACCATCTTGTGGTTGCTCTCTACTATCAACAAACTGTTCTGCAATACTATTGATGGGATCGGTAATATTGCTGCTCCCCTGCTATAAATAATAGAGCAACATATAAAATTATTGGACAATATCAAATGAGAATGTATTTTAAAGGTAATGAAATTGTGTTATTGTGGTTAGATTTTTATAATATACCATCTCATGCACATTACATCTTGGCGACTGTCCCAAGATTTTTCAGTGATCAATAAAAGCTTGGTAACCATACTTGTAACCAAGTCAGAGGTCTTCTGTAGTGGCTTTGGTACCAAAATCGCCCCCCTACATTGCATAAGAGTATTGATTTTTTTTATTGGTTGCCCCATGAATTACCAGAAACCTGGAAGGTGATATAACTAATAATATTGTTAAGATGTTTGATTACTTACAATTCGTGCCTATAACTTCAAATAGCCGCCTTGTCCTAGTCTGTGTTGGCCATGTTTCTCAACCCTTGCCTTGGTGGATTTTGAAGTGTCAGGGAGCCTATGAAAAATTTCAAGTATGTTATATACCGCAATTGTATTTAAAAATAAAGAAAGCTAAAAGTATTGAATTCAAATTGTAATTTACCTTCCTGGACCAGGTGGATTTATTCCTTCTTTTCTCAATCTCTTCTCCTTTGCATCCTCAATGAATGCCTTCCATTCCCTCTCAATAATAATGGGTTGATGCTCATACGTAGGGTTCTTTTGCAATTTAACCCTATACATGTCATGTGTATATTTTAAATATAGGCCCACTACTTTGGAGACCTCGCTTTTGTCGAAGGTATCTATCCCAAACATACATTTAAGATAGTCCAAGATTTCTTTTTTGAGGTGAATACTCTGAGAATTCCACCTCGTGCATAACGTGGGAACAAAAATTTCCAACGACTGGTCATGCAAGTGTTTATAAAACAAGTTGTTTCCTACATGCAAAAATAAACGATCATTAATTAGAAAATAATAATATATAAGATGATATATGCTTCAGATATGCAACAACAAATGGTTAAAACAATTAAAAAAACTTGGAATTTTTAATGTCTTTATTGTAACTCCTTTCTCATTCACCAAAAAAGTGCATGAAATTGTTCCCGTCCTAGCAATGCGTGACGATTCAGGAAATGAACTGACAATGTCATCACTGCCAGTACTGCCACCAGCTACTGCATGTGGCTCTGCCACCTCCGGCTGAAGGGGTATGTCATGCTCATGATCCATAGCTATAGGTGTGAACCTAGTCTGAGTATGATTGGGATCAACTACAGGTGGAGTGATGAATAGCCTAGACAGTATATGTTGGCTTGTGCTGGCTGGATGTTGTGGTGTACTCTCTACAACATGACTACTACCAACATCTATTGCAGGAGCCGATTGAATCGGAGCCAAAAAATCCTATATAAGAAAGAAAACATTTTTTTGATTAGAAAATGTAAAAGTTATAAACATGAAACATTCATAATTGAACTTACGACAAAAAAAAAATCACTTTAAGATATGGTTATTACCTTATATTTTTGAAGGTCTTCCTTCAACTGCTCTATCCTTTCTTTAGTTTCTTGATTTTGATCTTTACTTACAATCAAGCGAAGGATTTCTCTGTTCATTTTTATGATGATTTTGTTGATTGTTACCATTATGTTGGTGTCATCCAACAAGTCGTCGTTGACCCAATCATCACAACCATGGCCCGTGGACTACATATTTCAAGAAAGAAAAGTTATTTTCAATTATATAAACAAATAATAAATTTCACATTTGTTGTAATTCAGAAATGTTAATCATATGCCTGTTCTGGGGGGCTGGAGATTTTCCATGATCATCTTGCCAATAATTAGGTGTTAGAAATCTATAACAAATGAAATGACTCACGCAAACTCACAGAGTATGATGTGCATTATAGTGAAGTGCATTGCCTGTAATTTACCTGTTTTGAGGGGTCGGCTTGTGCTTTTCCACGATCAACCTACCAAGAATTAGGCGTTAGAAATCTATAACAAATGAAATGACTCATGCAAACACTAAGAGTATTATGTGCATAATATTTAGGTGTTAGAAATCCATAACAAATAAACATCATGAACAATGATAAATTTACAAACAATGGGAATACAAATTTACAAACTGCACCACATCACATCATGATAAGTAAACATAATAGATTTCAAATTACCGCCCCCATAATAACATTGTCTATATGTATTTGATTCAAGTTGTAATCAATCAAAAACTCCTCCCCTGTAGTTATTGATTTTATTGTGCATACGAATACACGATTTTGTTCTTACCCCTCAAATATGCAATTTGGTTGCTTATTTGTTGTCTCGGGTCATGTACTATTTATAAACCCCGCAATATTTCCCAATGCCTTTGGCCTTCCGTCAATATATATAGACCCTCCTTTGTTTCTATCATTGTCTCTTAGCTGTATATAATTTGTAGCCACTCCGTATATCCGCATACCTCGCATATATTAGACTAGCTTCATCCAATCTCTATAATTGTAACAAGGCCCGATATACTCCATCAATTCAGTTATTTCACTGTCAAAAACCTTTATGCCATCCATGGAAAATAAACCCGAGCCATGTAATGATGATGGAGCAATGTGATATATCCTTTTGTCTAGACAAAAATCAGTGTTTACTTGAGGAAGGTCCTTGGGTACCCATCGTTTCACTAAATGTTTGTACCTCAAGGGAACCTTGATGTCATCTATGCTCTCAGCATCATAAGAGCAGGACCCCCCTTCATCAAGAAAAAATTCCATGCGTCTATGGAATTTTCTTCTGATCTTCTCACCTTTAGTTTCTCTCCGTCTACCTGAACTTTCCTCGCTCGACGAAGATAGATCGGAAAAATACCTGTTTGGTTGTACATGTAGTCCATCGAATGAGTGAGCAGTTCAGAAGAATGCCCCTTTCAATTCTAGTAATGATAATTGTGTAGGATACAAGGATGACAAAAGGTAAACAACAAATATGCATTCTTCTTAAATGGAAAATTGATCAACTCGTATTATAAGGGGTAGATTGATCAACTCATATTTCTGATGTAGAGAGACCAAGTGACATATCATGTTGGTTCAACAAGTCAAGTTTCAATCACTAACAAACTAGTTGAGGCAAGGTCAACAAAGATAAATGAATGATTTTCATATAGAGTCAAAGTCTTAAACTTAGAAGGGAGCTCACTTGAGGATTGCAAAATGAATGGGTGCAACCTCTATTGAGTCACTTACTTCAACAATTGTTTTGAAAGGATCAACAAGATACATCACCCTGAGTATGGATTTTCAAAATGTTAGTTTTACTTGTCTTTTCCCAAACATCCCCTGATTCATGTTTACTGAAAAGTGTTATGGTAATATAAATATTCTAGTATTTATGTGAATATATGTGAATAATTTATGAGGCCATTATATGCACTCATCCATAGGGAGTCAAAAAAATGTATGTATGACAAATATTTGGATACACTATCCACACTCGTGGAAAAGGGGACCAACTTGTGGATATATGGTGGAACAAAGACTCCTCATAATGCTTTCTTATATTATTAATGATTATCTCATGTTAGTAAAGGTAATCATAATGCTTTCTTATATTAGTAATGATTAGTGGATGATGATCAATTAGACATTGATGTTTCTATTCATATATTCATATCCATATCAAAGGATGATAACATGAGATAATGGGGTTTGAAAGAAAAGAGGCATGCCCTCCACACTTCACATTAGTACTACTGTGGGGAAACAATAAGCTTGGTGACTAGGAGGAAGTACAACTACACCCTCTGCAATGTGGTTGAGTGAAAACTAACAACTATGGATGTAAATATCTTGACAACAATTTCTTGTGAGTTATGTTAGCTTCCCTGGAGGAAACAAACGATTGGAGGAGGTAATAAAGAGGTAGGTTAGTCATTAGTGAAGGGAATTTGAAGTTCAAAACATTGTTGGAGCAAAGGTATTTTGCAAATTTGGCATTGAAAAAGATGGAAATATTGGGAGATTAAGGGTGTAGCAACAAAAATACCAAGGACCTAGAAGGATAAATCTATTCCTAGATTGAAAGGATGAAGAGGATTTTGAGTTTGTATGAAAAAATATTGTGTTTGAGCCAAAACAAAAATATGCAAGACACTACTTAGGAGTGAGATTACACAAATTATAATGGTGTTGGTGGGGAATAGGAATCATGAGGAATACCATTGAATGAGCATTCTCAAACCATGTGGGATGTCAAATTCTAGGCTTACTTGTAGCACAAAAAATGCCAAAATTTTGTATTTTTACTTTTTATTGTGTAGAAATCAAAAGTCATGGGGCTTGTTATTCTTTGCAAGTGGGTTAAAACTAGTGTTTTATAACTCACCTTTTCTTTTTTGTTGTCCTAAAAATGAGGATAATTTTTTTTGTTGTAATAGTAGAAGAAACCAATAGAGTTGTTGAAGAAATTGAGCACAAGTCATTTCTCGGTGTCTAATGAAAATTATTTCTCATTCCCCCATGGGTAAAACCTAACATGGACAATGTTGCATTGGGTATAGGGACATGTATTTTAAGAGACTCCTAATGGTCCATAACCTTAGTCAACTCATCTCTGCTTGAATTTTATCTAATTTTATTACACGACATAAGTCAAAAACCATGACACGATTTCCCTCAAATGTACCTAGTAGCCTTCCCTCATTGAATACTTGATGGAGGGTGCTCCCATTCTCAATACAAACATGAATATTCTATCTTAGATGGAATTAAAGTGTGTTCCATAAATATTTAGGTCCTAGTGTGTTGGTGGATTTTATAACTTGTTATTTCCTCTCTACAAAAATCTTACCATGAACCCAAAACCACATTGGATAGAAGTGCATCGAGAGGTTTACTAATGCTAAGGGTTAAAACTATGCTAGTATGGGAAGGAAGAGGATGCGTACCTATTTTTTGTAAGGTGCTTACCCAACATATTATTCCTAAAGGTTTGTGGCTACAAGGGAGGTACATATGGGATCCCTATTTTCTAGCAGTGCAAATGTATAGATAAGATATAAATTGGGGCAAAGAAAAATATCTCTATTGTAGTTGTTAGATATATTAAAGAACAAATATGTTTAAGGCCCTCAATGTGTAATATGAAAGTTATTTTTAAGGCCCTCAATGTGTTGTGAACCAATATCAGACGAAACAATCATGGAATAACCATATACATTCGACCAAATCGTAAATTTAGTATGAGCATCATTAAAAACCTATTGAAATGCTAAGTATCTGATTGTGGATTTTGAGATTTTGGAATCCTAAAGACCTCTTATTCAAACATTTGTGTGGTAATAAGGAGTCCAAATTTATTCATTCATTTTCAAAATCGAAACTGTCGAAATGAAATTACTCACCATTCTTTGTTCTTTGTGAATATTGGCTCAAGGTCAAGGTTTCTATCTCATTACACACGTAGTGGATCGAGGTATATGTCTCCTTGCACCACAGTGGTCGAGTTCAATTTCTCCTTGCACTGCAGTGGCCGAGGTCACTTTCTCCTTGCAACGCAGTGGTGAGGTGACAATCGCTGACGATATTTCGGGGGTTGGAATGGCTCTGGTACTGAGATACGAAGGTCCCGAAACCCTGGATGGATCTCGAAGCAAAGACCTTTGAAATGGGTGCGAGAAAGTAGGCAAGAGAGACAAACCTGTGTTTCCTAAGAATCCCTTTAGTATACCTGCATATCCTAACAAGAGTGAAAGACCAACCTATGTGAGTCTAAATGCACAAATATTGATGATAAAGACCCAAAATTTGTGAATGTCATATAAAAGCCTTTTTAGATTGTCACAAAAATGAATTTGAAAACTACAAAGAATTTGTGATAAAGGACTTAGGCAATATGTGCATTATAATTTCAATACACTAGAATTAAGTATTACCTATACATAATTTCCACTAGACAATTTAAAGTCAATCTATTGAGAGTTATGGTAAAATAATAAAATCATTGATTAGAGTAGTTGTTAGGAAACATAACGAAAATTTGAGTGTGTTGAATGTAATTTAGCAAAGGAGTTTAGTGTGTGAGAGTCAAAGTGTGTGCACAAATAGGAGAAAAGAATAATATCTGTTTGACAACAATTTAGCACAAGTCTACCTTGAAGTCGATGTTGATATGGCACAACATAAGTGAATTAGCACAAGATAAGATCTGGGGATGATTATTGATGGAGTGATGACTTTCTCAATGTTCATATAATGCATAGTCAATTTTTATACATGGGTTGTTAAGCATCACCCTAATAATTCTAATCAACTTAGTTGAATGTAATCATAGACCTTGATTTCATGGAAC